>JANZXR010008363.1:0-16571 GCA_027575705.1 Erythroxylum echinodendron
GGCAAGGTATAGGTATAAGGGGTTTGGAAAAGGGGAAGTGATGCTAATCTGCTGGGAATGGAGGAGTTTCTCAGGAGGCCTTACCTGGGTAGAGGATCGTACTCCTTAACCTTCACTTCAGACTGTTTTTGCAACGCCTGTTGAGAATGAAACAAAATATTTATGCCTAACCAAGAAAGGACATCGTAATCTAGCAGTAGATTTTGTTACCTGCATTTGTAATCTCCTAGTCACAGAGAAAAGGGTAAAAGCATCATCCTAGTCGGGTTTGTTGTCTTCCAAACCCTGATTTCGATAGATCGTCAAATTTTGTGTAAAACTCACTTAGAAAGGAGAGCTTAATCAAGTATCGCCTTATCTGGGTAGAGGATTGTCCTCCTTGACCTTCACTTCAGACTATTTCTGCAACATCTGTTGAGAAGGAAACAAATTGTTTATGCCCTAACTGTGATAGGACATCGTAATCTAGCAGTAGATTTTGTTACCTGTGACTGTAATATCCTTGATGCAGAGAAAATGGTACAAGATCTCCTGGAAGACAAGCGCCTCACGCCCCTTTGCCATCACCATCGCCTCACATGCTAGCCCTAATTGAGAAGGTTCTAAATGTTATCGAGAAAGGGGTTTGTTTGGTATACCCTATTTGATAAACGTCAATGTTTTAGTTTTGGCTTTTAAGTCATCGTTTGGTCCCCCAAGCTTAGCGTTATTGTCTCACGTCTCCTACTCACGTGTTCTCCTGCCATACACTTTTCCAATTTTTTAATGAATTCCTTTTAACTTCTCAAAAAAAAAGTTGCAAATGCTTCATAAAGAAAGAGAGAGAAAAGGATGGTCTTTATTTATAAGAGAAAGTGCTATGTTTTGAATGACAGAAGAACGGTCTGATTGGGAAAATCAAAATATGAAAAGAGCATTAACCTTTTTTATGTAGTATTTCAATGATAATAAATTACATCTTCTTAATCTATGTAATACTCAATAGATTTAATATTTTACTGCAAACATTAAATAGTTATAATTTTTCAAATTTTTTGTTTATGTTTAACTTGAATCCTTAATTATTAAATTATCAGTGAAAATAAAAGATATTGAGATAGATATATTAACTTTAGAAATTCTGATCAAACTAAAAAGTTTGAATTCAAAAATATTTCTATATTTACATACAAATTTATAGAAGTTGAGATTTTGATTTTTTATTTTAGTATTGCTGTTATATTGTTTATTGTAAAACTTAATGTGGTTAATGATAAGATAATTCTATCAAGATATTTATTAATTATTAGATAATTGTATCAACATATTTAGTAATTATTAGTTTCTTAAAAAATTATCAATAAACTTTGTAAATAATTTTTTCTTATCAAATAAAATAGTTACAATCTATCACATGCAAAATTAATCATTTTTTGTACATACACTTTTTTCATCACTTGTCTCGACAAAGTTAAGATTAAACACTATTCTAAAAGAGATGAGTCATGCCAAGAAAATGAAAATTTTGGCTTTACACTTTACGAATCTACTTTAGAGGATGATACTGATACAATATCTTTGAATAGATCTGATCTAGATGCTGCAATTGTTGAAGGAAATTCGTTAAATATTGGTACTATGAGTGTTGGAGAAGATGATGAAACTAATTGTGATGAAGATACTTTTATGAATGATGATGAAACAAATTCAATAAGTGAAGATGAGGAAGGCGACAATGACAATGATTGAGCATTGACAAGAACTTTGTTTTTAAATTTCAATACGTTAAGAGTTTTGCTTAATATTTTGGAACAAGATTTTTATTATATTTAAACATTTAATTATTTTAATTTTTTAATGAAATTTCAAAGTTGTATAGACCAAATATCTATTGATATGTAAAATATTACTTTGGATTATCAATATATGTAGTTTGAATATTTTATTTGAAAATATTTAAAAAATTTCAAATAATCATATTAAAGAAAAAATCATGACAAGAGTTTCTGGTCTCTAAACTTTTTACAATAATGACAAAATTTATTTTTAGAGTGGTTCATTTTAATATGTTATTATAACAACAAATATTTATCATTAATTTTTTACGTTTATATTTACAATAACTTTTGTAACAAAAAGTTGATCAGGTGACTATAAAATTTCTTTTCACTAAAATTACAAATAGTAGTGCACATAGTTATAGTAGTCACAAAAAATTGTCACTAAATTATGAATAGTAGTGACCATAGTTATAGTTCGGTTATTGTGACAATATTAAGAAGACACTAATTAATTGAATATTTATTTACAAAAGTTTTCGTCACAATAAGTAAAATATTGTGTGACGGTAAACCGTTTCGTCACAACAAGAAAAAAAATATTAGTGACCAAACTATATTTTGTCACCACAAATAAAAAATATTAGTTACTAACATATGTTTTGTCCAAATTACTATTAATTCATGCCCAAATTTTTTTGGCGGCAAATTGCATAGGCTTTTAATGACAAAACTTAGTCGTAAAAGAAAATTTGACACTATTAATATATTAATAGCGACAACTTAATTGTGAAAGATACTAAACTACTACAATTACCATTGTATTAGTGACAAAAAATAAATCATCATAGATAATTCAAAAAATAGTGTTAATCAATTGTATTGTCACAAAAAACTAGCATTTATGTGACGAAATAATAGTTCGTCACAAAAAATCGTCACTAAATTACGAATAATAGTGACTATAGTTATAGTTCGGTTATTGTGAAAATATTAAATACACATTAATTAATTGAATATTTATTGACAAAATTTTTTGGTCATAACAAGTAAAATATTGTGTAATAATAAATTGTTTCGTCACAACAAGAAAAAAAATATTAGTGACTAAACTATATTTTGTCACAACAAATAGAAAATATTAGTTATTGACATATGTTTAGTTACAATTACAATTAATTCCCTCAAAAAAAAATTTGGCGTCAAATTGCATAGACTTTTAATTGCAAAACTTAGTCATATTAATATTAATATATTAATAGTGGCAACTTAATTTTGAAAGAAACTAAATTGCCACCATTACCATTATATTAGTGACACAAATATAAAGTATCACAGATAATTCAAACAATAGTGTTAACCAATTGTCTTCTCACTAAAAAAACTCATATTTATGATGACAAAAATAGTTAGTCACAAAACAATTGTCAGTAAATTGCGAATAGTAGTAACTATAGTTATAGTTCGGTTATTGTGACAATATGAAGTAGACACTAATTAATTGCATATTTATTTACAAAATTTTTGTCAAAATAAGTAAAATATTGTGTGACGATATACCGTTTTGTCACAACAAGAAAATAATATTAGTGATCAAACTATCTTTTGTCACAACAAATAGAAAATATTAATTACCAACATATGTTTTGTCACAATTACAATTAATTCCCGCTAAAATTATTTTGGCTCCAAATTTCATAGGCTTTTAGTGACAAAACTTAGTGATATAACACTATTAATATAATAATAATAACAATTTAATAGTGAAAGAAACTAACTTGTCACAATTACCATTGTATCAGTGACAAAAAAATAAATCATCACAGATAATCCAAACAATACTGTCAATCAATTATTTTGTCACAAAAAAACTCGTATTTGTGACGAAACAATAGTTAGTCACAAAAAAATTGTCACTAAATGTCTTAACTCTTGTAGTGACTAGAGTTTCGAAACAAGTTATGTAAGAGTTGGCAAAGGAAATGCTGCAATAAGAAATAATTTAAAAGAGTGTAAGTTCTTTTATTTCTCCTGTAATTTTAGTTAAGAAAAAATATAAAGCTTAGAAGTTTTGCGTGTATTATAAAACACTAAATAAAAGCACTATTAAAGATAAGTTTTTCATTATATTGGTAAGACTAAATACAAAAAAGCATTCAATGATAGTCTCAGCAGTCTGAAGATGTTGATGAGAGTCAAAAATATCTTCATGCAGGGACCGTCGTGGAAAAATCTTCGGCTTAGGTTTATTTATGAACACATGTTATTCGCAATCTTCCATATCCAGTACAATAACATCTAGTAGGCGGTCTACATCTAATGAAGTCTATAAACTGCGATGCACAGAACAGGCATTGACAACTTAGTTGCAACAATAGATGGAATACATAGCCCAACTCTATAATGAGATGGATGAGTAAAAGAGAAGGGCAGCACCTCATTGCAATGTTTAGAGCGTCCGCATTTATCAAATGAATGGCGTAGTTGTAGTCATTTTTTACGAATTAAATACTTATTGTTGTAGATACTAATTTTTTATTATCAATTAAGATAATTTTTGCTTTATATCATCAATCAACTTTCTGTTTTAAAAATTAAATGTAGAAAAAAATCAAATATTATTAGCAGATAATAGATAATTGTATAAATTATACATCATTAATAAGATTATCAAATAAAATTAATTCAAGAAATTTTTAAAAAAATTATCAGAAAAATTACTGATAGAAAAACGAAATTGGACGGTAAATGTAGAGAATTTATCGACAGACGACCAAAATCTGTAGGTAAAATGCAGTGAATTTACCTACGAATAGATCTATCAGTAAAATTAGTCTTGAATTTATGGATAGATTTGGTAAATCTGTTACTAACTTTACTGACGGAAACAAACCTTCCGCCGTTAAATTTATCAACAACATAAAAATTACTATTGCTAAATATAGTGATGAAACAAAAAATATCCGTTGGTAACTTAGCGATGGAAAATCTATACTATGTTGTCAATTATTACCTATGGCCATTTCTCCGATGACTCATTTCGTCAGTAAATTATGTCGCTAATGTAGCTTACCGACGGAAAACTTTCATATTCCGTTGGTAATTTCCGTCGCTAACCCCATTTTTCTTGTAGTAATAGATATATCATCGACTAATGTATAGGGTTCAAAACAAATATTCAACATTGCTTCACCTATCCTATCTGAGATAAACATTAGTCATCTAATATAGTTATGTGGTCGACCATTCTTCATTATCAAAGAGATTTCTCCTCTTTTCTTTTATTTTTCATTTTCCTTACTTATACCTCTTAAAATTGTAGACAACTCACTCTTTTCTTGGGAAAACGCCATTGCAGCTAGATACCCTATCTTTAATTTTTTCTTTCCCCTTCATGTTAAAAATCATCAACACTTACATTCTCTTTGAATAAGCCCCTAAACTTTAGGATTTTTTATAAAATTTATTTGTTATAATTACATGATTAATTCAAGTTTTTTTAAAAAAGTTAAGTATGAATGCATCATATGTATCATTCTAGAGTTTCAAGTTTAAGTACTTTATTCTATCATCAATTTTGAAATTTTAGGGCTTTTAAAATTATACATTCTTTTATGAAATGATTGTTGGATATTGCAATTAAGCTTATAATTGATATAATTGTAGCATTTAGTTATGTCAAAAGTTGCCCTTGTTACTTTAACGGAATCTTTCAACTTAGAGACAACATCAAAATTAGATATAATTAAGGATTTTTTTAATCAAAATTGATTTTTAAACAATTATTTTAACCCTTAATATTTCTAATAACACTCTTTACAAAGAAAGTTTATCAATTTTGATCAAATTTAATTTGATATTTTTATCAAGTTAGCTTGATGCATGACACCCTAATTTTTTCATATAAATGATTTCTTTTTGATAATTCTAAAAAGAGGTAGAAAGATTGATGATATTAGATTTAGAGGGAGGGATGCATTTATGGGGAGAGACTTCTTATATATATGGTGAATTTTTTATATATGATATTTCTGTACTTGAGTAAATTTATGCTACGTTTAAATGTGTAGATACTTCTTTACACTTGATATAAAATGTTTCTTTTGTTTTTGATATTGACTTATGACTTATGCATGAATTAAAAGGGAGCTAATCATTATCTTGATATAGATAGGAGCTTATATGGTTAATTTTCTTATTGCTCTCTACTATCACAAATGTTATCCTTGGGCTTCCTTTTTACGTGACCCACATTCCTGGTGTTGAACAACTAGGCAAACAAGTTTTGGAAAGGAAAAGGCCTTACCGAGATTCTTCTATTTAAGGATAATTTGGTGTTGTTTAAGTTTGTAATGGAAACATGAGAAAATGAGATACGCAAGGCTTGTTCGTATCAGATTCATATTAATCCATTATTCCCCTAACCACAGAGACTTGATATCAACTTTAAATATATCAAACAAGAGAATGCCCCCTTATAGATTAACTTCCATGGAGCCATTAGAATATTGGTCCACCAAGGTGTTAAGTATGCTTATTAGCTATGTAGGGAGATTAATTTGTTTGCATGAAATGACGAATACAAGGAAAATAATTGGTTTTGCGATGTTATGTGTTGATGAAGAGCTCAATGGGAAGCTACCTGACACTATACTAGTACTTAGTCTTAATGAATATGACTCCTTCATAGAGGATTCCATATTAGACGTAATAAATATGACTCCTCCATAGAGGATTCCATAAAGATATCATACTAGTGTAAGCGCCCTTATTAAAAGTACAAGGAAAACATTAGCGAGAGACTAGAAAGAGATTTAAAAGAGGTGACTACAATTACCTAATGTTATAGAATTTGGATGAGAACGGTTATAAGGCTCCTAAGAGAAAATAACGAGGGCTAAAATGGAATAATTATATTGGGTATACACAAGGGTGCTACTATTAGACATATTATGGTCCAAAAAAAGTAATAAAGCAAGTAAGGGGGCAAATCATAATTTAGAGGGATCTCAATCTCTAAGAAAGGAAGCAAATGAGAAGGAAGTATAGGAGAATCAAATCCTTAGTAAACTAGGTAGTATTAGTCAAGGGAATTTAAAGAATAATGAGTTATTCAATGAGCGTTTCAAACATGATAACAAAAGGAAATTAGGGAGAAGAAACAAAGTTAAGGGAGATAAGGAAAAAAAAAGTCCTTAAATGTCTTTGATCTCTTATAATGTAATGGGCATTAATAGCCCTAGTAAACAATAATCCCTAGTAAACAGTAATCCCTTAGACGGATTTTAAAGAATAATTCAAGAATTATAGGCATTTTAGAAACTAAAGTAAGTAACGAAAAGATATGAAACTTAAGATTTGTAGGAAAGTAATAGGATTTTATTTCTAATCATAATGTTCATCACTATAGTCGTATAATACTTACTATTCATACAAAAAGGTAAAGGTGTATGTCTTCAACTCCAGTGACTAACATGTTCATATATGGTGAAATTTCTAAACAAGGATATCACAATTGTTGTTACCTATGTATATGGCTCAAATTATGGCTTTCAAAGAAAAGCTCCATGGCAGGAACTTCAAGCTATATACATCAGGACGACAACTCCCCTTTGCTAATTTTTGGGGATTTCAGTAACAATGTACGCTTCGAAAGCATATAGGAATTATAGCTTGATGAATTTCACTAATGATCTAAGGGAGTGTGTTGAAGGATTGATCTAAAGTCTGAGAAACACATCAAACCAAAAACTTACATCTCAGTACATGCTACTCTCAAAACATGATTTTATGAGCGTTACTAACTCTATATATGCATTTTAACCTGTAACTTATGCATGGATTCATATTGTAACTACGTAAAGAGGGTAAACCTTGTAGCTTTCTTCAGTGCATTGTAACTTGTAACTTATGCATGGTCATATTGTAACCACGTAAAGAGGGTAAACCTTGTGGCTTTCTTCAGGTTGAGAGAAAATTAAAGGTTACTGGTGGTACTGTAGCTTAGTTGGTCTTTCAGTTGTTTGAACTTAGTTTGATTGGTTTGTACTATTTTATTTAATATAATTCATTTAAATTTGTAAAAGAAAAAAACTTGTGCATGGTGGCCAAAGTGTATATATCACGTCAAAAAATGTTTGAATACGGGATTTTGCAGATTTGCTTCAAAAGAGTAAAACGTGGGATTTAATTTTGGATGTGGAGTGGGTATCCAAGTCCAATCCAACTTTATTCTTCCTTTTCACTCCCTTTTTCAATTTCTGTTAAATCAACCAAGTTGGTTTTGTTATAAGTTGTATATGGTGAAGTACCCAATGTTTAAGAAAAATAAGCTAGGTCAAAAAATAAAGTAATAAATAATTTATGATATATAGAATTCGTTTAATTCATTGTGATTACTATGACCGTGAAAACTACAAACTGATAAACAATTTATGATATATAGAATTCATTTGATTCATTGTGATTAACATGACAGTGAAAACTTCAAATTAATATTTTTTATATCTTTTTTAAAATTATTTCAAATTTTGTAATATTAAATATATTATATTAAAGTTATGAACCATATTGAATTAATTAAATTTATTAATTTAATTAAAGAAAATATAATATGATTCCTCAAATCTTATAAATTAAAGATGATAACAATATACTTAATTTCTATTCTTTAAGTGTGTGATGTTGACTCATGATGGCTATAATCAATCTAATAAAGTACCCTTTTTCATTACTAAAGTTAACTTGAATCTCCCACATATTACTAGATCAATGGATATTACTTAACCCTATTTAGGATTAACATAAAAATGTCAAGCAAGGGATCATTGAGTAATATAATGAAAACATGTTGCTCCAATTCTACTGATAAAACACCTATAAATCATAGAAAAAATAGAAGAGATTCTTTAAAATCAAATTTTGCTAATTATACAACCATGTCTCATGAATTAAAGATGTCAAGGTTATCCTAAATAACTATTGCAAAATTATAGCAAAACTTTAGATGCTTCTTATATATATATATATATATCATTATCTTATTCCTAAATTTCTTTTTTGGGTATCAGATCAAAAAAAAAAACATGATGATTTCCTTTGAAAATTCTAACTTGTCTGTTCAAACTTTCCACCAAAGCTCTAGCTTTATTTATATTGAATTATCTACTACAAACGTTCTTCTTTGGAAATCTAAAATACTTCTTGTAATTTAGATCCTAGGAACAAAATATCGTATTAATAATCCAAAAGAAACTAGAAGATGAAATTATTGTGTCTTTTAGAAAGAAAATAAAAAATCCAAATCTTGAGGCATAAATCAACAATGTTCTTCTTATGTCTTGGATCCTTGAAAACGTGAAGGAAGAAGTGATGAGCATGATATTTGAAAGGAATCCATCGTACTTAATTTGAAAATCACTTTAAAAGAAAATGAAGCTTGATTAAAAAATAGTGTATATGCCTCATTTAATGGGATACTTTCACTTGATGAATACATTCAAAAGTTCAAGGAGATTTATGACAAACTCGCAGCAATTAACAAACCTTTTAGTGGTACTAACAATGCTTTCCAACTATCCCTATGAGGACTTGGAGACATATATAAAGAATTCTAAATTACACTTTTGTCAAAACCACTATATCTATTGTTTAACCAATTTATTATGTCTCTACAAAAGTTTGAGCATGTGTTTTTAAATAAATATAAATAAGAAATGACTCATAATCAAGCATTTATTGGATAAAGAGAAGAGGAAGCGGCCAATGTGGAGGAAAAGGTAGCTATAGAAGAAGAGATCAAAAAGCTTTCACTTAAAATTGTTCTCATAATAACAATCAATCTCTACATGTCCAAAATCACTTAAATTCAAACAATAATTGGAAAGGGCATCTAAGTAGATAAAATGATGATCAAGTACTTTGTCAAATATGTGGATGAACTAATCATATAATAATTAGTTACTTTTATAGGTCTAAATATGAAACGAATAGAGAAAATGTCCAAGAAGCCTTTGAATCTATGAACTTAAATAATAAAGCTGATTCAAATCTTTATGCTGACTCTGGTTTCAATGCTTCTGTGACAAATCAAGGAGGTAATCTTGTGACAAATCAAGGAGGTAATCTAACATCCTTGAGACCTTATTTTGGTAATAATTCTATATTTGTTGGTAATAGTCAAGCTTTACCTATTAGATATCAGCAAAGCTTTATTGAAGACCTCACATGGTAAGTTTTTATTAAATAATGTTTTGGTTGGACCTGAAATTAAGAAAAAATTTATTATTTGTAAGTAAGCTTATTGATGATAATTTTTGTACTATTAATTTGATACTGATATGTTTGTTGTTAAGGATCAAAAGAATTAAATCTTAGTAAATGGACATAGAAAGGGAGTTAGTAATTGAAAGAGGATAACTTGTGGAAGCCTATGTTGCTACTACTATCAAATCTTCAAGAATTAGTTCAGATATATGGAAAACTCACTTAGGCCAACTTAATTTGAAATTTCTCCAAATTTTAGAAAGTAATAAAACTATCAATGTTTCATATTGGTTAACTATAAATAATGCATATAATAGTTGCCAACTTGGGAAGCGTTATAAACTTTCTTTTAATAACTCACAGTCCATTTCCACCTTTCTTTTAGAAAAAAAATTCCTAGTGGTTTATCGGGTTCTACCCCTATATTCTTCTCAAAATTTTTAATAATATGTAATTATCATTGATAAGTTTACTTGTTATACTTGGTTATATCCTTAAAAAATAAACTTGACTTCTTTCAATATTTTCCTAATTTTTTTAGGTATGTTTTCTTAAATTTTAAGCTCTTGTTAGGAATTTCTTTGAAAAAAACTAGTAGATTTCTTTCAAAAATCACTTGGCATTACACGGAATTACATAGTAGATTTCTTTCCCATGTACATCGAAACAAAACAAATTTATTGAATATAAGCATTGCGAAATTGTTGAAATCAGGTTAATCTTGCTTGTCAACAAAAATGTTCCTGTCAAATTTTTGTTGGATGCATCCTTAACTACATTTTCTCTAGTTAATAGATTACGTGTTTCCTCCTAAATAATAAAAAACTCCTTTTGTAATATTTTTGCTAAGTCCTTTTTGTAATATCAGCATCCTTGATAGAAAATGGGAATGTACTCAATTTGATTTGCTCTTTCGTCACATTTGTTGGCTTCATTCTCATGCAAACCACGTCGAACTCCTTCAAATGTTCTCTCCCAGTAAACCCCTGAAAATAGGCAATAAATGAATCAGCCCAGATTTTAATTCAAAAGTATTGTTGTCACCTAAATTTGGAAAATTAATGTAGTGGGGTTGTTGAGCATCCGTGGGGGCGGCTAGTTCACAAAGAGTACAATTCGCAGCCAGTCTTTCCAATTTCTATGCTTGTTTCTATTTTTTCTTCTATTTTCGTAGTCTCTTGGCTATCTTCTCGATCTCTGAATCAAATTACAGCTGAGTTGTCTTGTCTACTCGTGTAACATATATAAACCATTAAAAAGTTCCCCAGTAATGGCACCAAAATTTGGTACTGTTATCGTCTGCAACCAAATTAATACTAACTCTACCAATAATAATGCAGTTAGTGAAGAGTGGAGATCGTTCCCACGAGGAACTTTAACGGAAAATGTTAAATGAGTTGAAACAAAATGGGGGGTTTTGGTTTAATGTAATTTAAAAGAAATTAAAATGGTTGAAATTAAATTAACGTAATTAAAATGAAATTAAAATGACTAAAATTAAAAATAACAAAATATTCAAATCTGGAAATTCAGTGAACAAACCTTGGTTTCGGATCACCAATGTTATCAAACTGATATGGATCCACGATATAAAACTCAATCTATTAACAAACATTATTGGAGGTTGTTTTCTCTTAAGATTAAATGAATAGAAACATGTATTCTAAACATTCTTATTAATCAACAACTTAGATATGATCTTAAGTTTAATTGAGTAATAGCTTTAAGAACTAAGAAACCAATGAACAAGACAACACATGTATGATATACATTTAATCTAGTTAAGCATCTTTTTAGAATTTTCAACTTTAACGTAAAGATGATAATCCTAATTTCTACTTTTGATTAGCAAGACAAAATGTCATATCGTACTAATCTCGCTATAAATCAAACAAATCAATTCCTAGTTGCGCAATGTAGAAATCAATCAATTCAATCATGAAAATTAATTCGAAAGACACTTAATATTCATCAATGAAAGAAACTTTATTTAGAATCTCACCATACCAGATCATGATGAGGCTTCCTTCAACCAAGAAGAAAAGTTTAGCTATTTATAACAAAAGTAAGAGGAAATGGAATAATAACAAAAGATAAGGTCTCCATCCCTGGTCCTTTATGAAAAATATGAAATCTCTAGCCTAAAAACAAGAAAAACTAGGAAAGAAATAATCTGCAGAAAAAATGAAAAACAGTAGCTAAGGTTTTGGGTGAACAGTACACGTTTTTATATTTTTTTTATTTTCTTCTCCTTCATCTTATCATGAACTTCAACAGATATCTCTCCCAGATCTTCAGGTTGTAAATCTCTATCAATAAGGCAACATTTTAATTTCAAAATCATAAAGATCTTGAATGTATCAGATCTGATTTAAAATCATATATGCAGAAAATCCTTTCCCTTGTACGTGCCCACATTTAGAAATCTAATTTTTCTGCCAGCTGGGAATTCGACTTATCTTCCTTTTAATTTCATATTTTTGGTCCAATTTCATCTTCCATGTGTTGAAAATCAGATGAGAACAATTTAGAAACAAGTCTCTCAATTTTGCACAATAATTTCAAAATATTAAAGAAATTTATCCCAAAATTAGTAAAAAATTGACAACTTAACATTAGAATAACCAAGTGTTCTTGAAGTGTAAACCTAAGAATAAGCTAGACATATACATAATGATGTGGTTAATGGTCAAGTGATGTGATTAAAGAAATATACCTGGAATAATCAATATGAGCATGCATTGTACATTACACATATACATACATGCATAATAGAATGTTTATATGATTGTAAAATCAATAATGTGTGTGCAATATGTGTATTGCATAATGTTGATAGACATGATGGAATGTCAACAATTAGTCGTTTCCGGATCATAGAAGCTAATGCTAATCTGAAGCGTTATATGATGTGAATGTGTTGATTTCGGACAATAAATGTCTAAGGAGTTTGATTCATGTATAAATCATTAGAAGTGCTCCTTGAATGTTAATTTGACTAAATAAGTAATTCTCAACTTAAATGTTGAATGCCAAAATAAGATCAGATGACAAATGTAAATAAGAATGTGAATGTGAATGTGAAAGTGTAAAATTGAGCACCGCTGATTGACTGAATACATATGATGCATTTCATTACATGAATGTATGACAACATAAAGACTGTTATGACCAAAGTAGCCACCGAAAAAGAGCTTAAAGCTCAGAAAGTGAAAAAGACCTTAAGGCTCAGAATGTGGTAAGAGTATCTGGTTCACTATGTAAAATAAGCCCTGTATCTCCAACGGATAAGGGACAGTTATTAATGAGTCTGGTATCCACAATAGATATGTGACAGTTAAAATCACTCGGTCACAATAATAACAATTAAAAGTGAGTCTCATGAGCATTATATAGGCATTCGATATGTATGATTTAAATGATGGAAATAAACAGTTTGAATGATTTTTGATGTGAAATATAAATTAAGTGAATATGAGGTGTATGTGATTCAACTTGTTGATTAGTGAAATGATATGAATTATGTGATTACATGAATTAATGTATTATGTGATTGAGTGAGCCATTGAGGATAGTCCACTCACTGAGTTTGCAAAACTCATCCTAAAATTTGCAGCATATTTTTCAGGCTCAGAGGAGACACCTAGTTAGACTAACTGGAGTCTAACTACTATATTTAAGTGAGAGATAGAGGTCGGGATCAATTGACGTCTGCATATGTTTTTCGTTATTTTTGTATTAAAATATGTATTCCACAAATACTGTGCCATATGTATGTGAATAATCATGATATGTAATGATTTTATGACTGAAAGGGTTTCGAATTTGTAAAGGGCACAAATGATTACTAGAATTCTGCAATGTATATGTTGTTTGTGACAATTATGATTGAAATTGATATTATTAAAATAGGCCATTAATGATTAGTGGTTTTCCGAAAAATGTGTGTGATGTTTGAGAAAAATTTACAATGAGTTATGTTTGATTGCTCTAGCGTGTCGCTTTCATAAGGTACGTGTTTGAATGTCCTCGGGATGTACGGATACGTGCTCGATAGAAGTCGGGTGTTACATTTGTTAAGGACTCTTATTCCTCTAGCTTTCACAGGGTATGTGTTTGAATGTCCTCGAGATGTACGGATACGTGCTCGGTGGAAGTGGGGTGTTACATTTGTTAAGGACCTTATTCCTCTAGGTTATGTATTTTCAATTTTCAATGCATCCCTTGTTTGAAAACCCTAAGTATGAGTCAGTTTTCTAAGAAAATAGTTCATAGTAAGATATAGTCCACTGTATAAAGAATATAGATGTCTTAATAAAAACATTCATCATATTTATATCTCTAGCCATATTGTTTTTAATGAGCAATGCTCTTTATTTGTCATATAATCACTCTTGCTGGCATCATGTAATTAATCATTCATTACTTTTCCTAACTTTGATGAGTGGTTTTGAGGAAAAACTCCATATCAACTGAAGTGTCAACAGATTAGTCGCAAAGTTACATTCTTTTATATTCTAACTCCACTCCTGTTTTAGATGTACACTCCATTGAAACTACCTCAACTCAATAACTTCCCTCTTTACCATAAAACCAAGACTCTATTACTAAAAGTTCTAAATAATAAAATGACACTAACATCATTTATTGTCTCTTATTAATGTTGTCTCTACCACTTCTATACTAACTATTGACTACACAGTACCTCAAACACCATCTCGACCATCTAGAGAAATATGTCGTCCTATTCACATTAAAGATTATCTTTATCTTACTATTCCTTCATGTCCTAACACTACTCTCTTAGTTTCTTTTACTGAGCCCAAAAATTTAAAAACATTCTGTAAATTTGCAAATTAGCGAGAAGCCATATAAGAAGAAATTGATGGGATTCAACTTAACAAAACTTGGTCTCTTTTCCCTCATCTACAAGATGCCAATATTGTAGGTTGCAAATAGGTTTATAAGACGAAGTATAAAGAACATGGCATTGGATAGGTTCAAATCACAATTATTAGACAAAAGATATACACAAATTTTAGGTCTTGATTTTAGAGAAACCTTTAGCCTCGTTATTAAGGCCACAATTATTTTCTTTAAACTTTCCTTGATTGTTTATTTCAAATGGAACTTAAATAGTTAGATGTAAAAAATACATTCTTGAATGGTATCCTTAATAAGAAAATTTATATATAGCAACCGCCTATTTTTTTGCATCTTACACTTTTGAATTATATTTTCCTTTTGTATTTTGTTATATATTCTTAAGCAAGCACTTTATGCCTAATTTTATTGTATTGTCTTATATCTCTTGACTTTTGTTATATCAAACATGATCCTTCTCTATTTATTTATAATCATGACAAATATTTAATTCTTTTCCTTATTTTTGTAGGTAATGTAATTGTCACCGACAATTCTTCTTTACTTATCTCTCAAATCACTTGTCATCTAAATAAAGAGTTTAGTGATTAAAGATTTAGGACAATTCACTTATTTTCTTGGTTTTGAAACCAAGTACTTGTTTAGCTGCCTTACAGTTTCTCAAACCAAATATGTTCATAACCTCCTCAACAAAGCTAAAATGTTTGAAGCTTCTTAAGTAACTACACCAATCACCATAAAAATAAATCCCTTTTATGTTGGCAATGAGCCAACTAATCCCACTATCTATTGACAATTATGTGGCTCGCTTTAGTATCTAACTTTCATTAGACCCAATCTCATACATACTATCAACCAAATGTGCCAACGTTTTCATAATTAGACTATAAAGAACTTGCAAGTACTCTAACGCATTTTACATTATATTAAAAAGACATTAACTCATGGCCTCCATTATTTTTCTCAATTTTCTCTCACATTTAATGCGTTTTGTGATGCATATTGAGCAGGTTGTCTATATATAAGAAGGGGCACTACCAATTTTTATATTTTTATTAGCTTAAATTGTGTGCCTTAGGGCCCTAAGATGCAAACTACAGTTTCTTGCTTTAGTGTTGAGGTTAAGTATTACACTTTAGCAACCACCTTAACTTGGCTCCAACATCTCTTTCAAGATCTTTCCATCCTCTTTTAAAAAATTCCATGTTCTTCTTTATGATAATAAGAGTACTATTCATATGTCTTACAGCCCTGTTGTCCGTGCTTGTATAAAGCACATTAAGATCGACTATCATTTCATCTATGAAAAGGTTACAACTTGAGCTATTGACCTTTGCTATATTTCTAATATAAAGCAAATTGATGATATGTTTACTAAGGTAATATCTAAAGATTCCTTTGCATCTTTTTGGTGCAAGCTTGGCATCTATTCTCTTATAGTGCCAACCTTGAATGGTGGTGATAAGATACCTATAAATCAGGGTTCAATTGAAGAAAATATTCAAATCCCAAATCATGGGAAAAATAGAAGAGTTTCATTAAAGTCAAACTTGCTATTTGTATATTTATATCTCACAGATTAAATATGTCAAGATTATCCCTATTTTGCAGCAAAACTTTTAGGTGCTTCTTATTCAACATGTTACATTGAAATACTTATGTTAT
>JANZXR010008422.1:0-16565 GCA_027575705.1 Erythroxylum echinodendron
TTCTCTCTTTAAGCCTTACAAAAATGGCAACTTAGCTCACAACTCTCTTCTTTCCACTCTCATCCGAAGCCTCTCTTTTCTTCTGTTTTTCTTTCATTCACGCTACCACCTACTAAGAAGACATGTCCACCATGCCTTTCCTAAAAGTCCACTTTACCCTTGCTACTTAAGCTATATACCGAAAATAACCTCAGTTTCTTCTCATGTATTTATTCCTTAAGCTATTGTGCTTAAGTTAATGGAAAAATTTTTAGGGGGCCGACAGTCAGTAAATAGATTGATACTATTTTTTAATTTTTTCCATCATTTAATTTTATTTGATAATCTTATGATTGATGCATAATTTATACAATTATCTGTTGATAATATTTTGATTTGTTTCTACATTTAATTTGTTAAAACAGAAAGTTAATTGATGATATAAAGTAAATATTATCTTAATTGATAATAAAAAATTATCTTAATTGTACAACAATCGGTATTTAACAACTATTCATATGGTGACTACAACTACACTATTCATTTGGTGAATGTGGATGTTCTAGATTTTGCGATGAGGTTTTCCCTTCCTTTTCAACTCATCCACCTCATTACGGAGCTGGGCCATGTACTCCATCGACTGTCGCAACTGAGTTGCCAGTGCCTTTACTGTGTTTCGAAGCTCATGGACTTCATTAGGTGCGGACTGCCTACTAAATGTTGTTGTACTGGATGTGGAGTATTATGAATAATATGTATTTGCAAATGAACCTAAACCGAATATCCTTCTATGACGGTCCCTACCACCCACTACATGAAGATAGGTTTGACTCCCATCGTCATCTTCAGGTTGCTAAGATTGTCGTTGAATACTTTCTTGTATTTGGTCCTATCAGAAGCCAATGTTTATGTTAATAAGTGATAATTATTAAGCATTAATATAAAAGCATAAATTTCACATACATTTAGTTCTATACATCGGGTGTTGACGAAGGTCACACTATCATGCTTCTTAGTGTGAGTGTGCAAATAAAGCTGACAAGGTGTAGGCTTTGTGCCTATAGACTTTTCCTGCATCAAAATAAAATGTTATAGGTGAACTACAATTTACAAACATTTCAGCAGAATTTTCTTTATTTTTATAAAATTTACCCCATGTTGAACAAAGAAAGTAACTCAACAACACATCCGTATATGGCACCAGACATTTATAACATTATCATTCTCCATAATACACATATTTTTATTCCAAATTTCACACATCAAATTAAATTGAAGTAAATCAAACTACAAAAAATCATAATATAAGTGTAAAGTGTAGATAAGTCTTTCTGCATGCTCGTGGTGGGTGTATGTACGAGAAGACTCTCTCCTACTGGTCCTCCACTTCTGTTGGTAAAATTACGCTCTGAAATGGACATTGACTCAGATGATGTCTAATACTATTGCTAACAATTCCATATTTTTTCAAAAATATAAAGCAGTCGTACACTAGTCTTGTGTATCGTACCAACAAATTCTTGATAACGTGTATGTACTCGTCTCTCCCATACTTTATACATGACCGCATCAAAATCAAAATCCAAAAAAAAAAATCTTTCTGAGAATAAAGAAAAAACATATGTTAAGTACTTATAATCTACAATATTTATCTAATTAATGTATAAAAATCAATTAAAAATACAAAATATATATTTTTGTACCTCAAACTCCTTATAATTAAAATCCTTTGTTTCTTGAAAGATATTCTTTCATATAAAACCCTTAAGATTAATCTTCTCCTTGAATTTGGATGTCATGTTTCTTGAGCACGGTCCAGACGAAATCAATCTAATATTAAAACAGTTAATTTTATATCATTTTTAAATTTAAACCTATAACTTAATTATAAACTTATGGTGTTTCAAGTATTTTCACTTAAAGATGTTGACAATTGTGATGTAAATTCTTCCATCAACTCCCTCAGCTCCAGGCTGAAGGCCACCTCCTTCATTTGCATCGTTTACCACTGATATTCTCTGGTGTTATAGGGGTGGTGGATGGTGTAGCTGCAAGTACGGAAGGTGATGCCTCATCTGCAAATGTAGTAACTGGAGGTACAACATCTGATTCGGTTGCAGCTGCAGAATGTGATGCTTCACCTTGACAATAACTGGCTTCAAATTGTGGTCTGAACCTTGCTCGCATCATATCCTATTTTCTCTTTGGTGGCATATTTTAACCTGAACTTCATATTTTATTGAATATTCCAGAAATATAACAATTTCAATTTAATATGTAATAATATATTGTTGATTCAATAATTGATTTATTAAATATAATATTCTATTACAAACACAAATTAATCGTTATCAACAA
The DNA here is from genome assembly GCA_027575705.1 of Erythroxylum echinodendron. NCBI lineage: Eukaryota > Viridiplantae > Streptophyta > Magnoliopsida > Malpighiales > Erythroxylaceae > Erythroxylum > Erythroxylum echinodendron. Next base: position 2,338 of record JANZXR010008422.1, read on the forward strand.
TTAATTGTAAATCAAAATCATGATCATCTTCTTTTTCTGAAGAATTAGAATCAAACTGAGGCTCTTCTTCAGATCTCTCGCCCTCTTCATTCTCTTCAGATGAAATTTGAACATATTCATTATTTGGATCGTTCAAAGGTTCATTCTCGTCATATGTAACAGATGCATTTACTTCATAAACATATTCCTGAAATGCTTTGCTTTCAATTCTTTGTTCTCCTTTTCCATGTGATTCAAAAACATCTCTAGGTTTAACTTTACAAACAGCCAACCAATGTATGTGCCTCGACAACATCAAAATACATACAACATCCAATAACAAAGATAAGCCCTCTTTGGAATATATAGTTCAATCTTTGTCCATTAACACTTTATCGTTTTAGCAAAATACTAAAGCAAGTATCCAAAATATTGAAAACCAACAAAGAAATATTGAAAATCAAATAAACCAAATGGAAACTTCCATAAATTGATTGGAGGCACGAAATTCTGGAAATTTTCCAGCACAACCAGAGATCAATCCCAAACAAAGTGCGCAAGCTATCACGTTACAGAGTGGTAAGGAATTGCAGGAACCACTTCTGAAAAATTCTAGAAGAGTGGTAGAAGAAGAAGCAACAAAAAAGGCAACTTCACAACTAGAAATGACGCAAAATAATTTGTAGAATATGGTGGTTCCACTCCTTTTTCGAGTCGATTTGCCAAAGTGAAGAAGGAAGAACAAGAAAAAGAAATATGGGAGACTTTCAGAAAAGTTCAGGTAAATATTCCTCTGCTTAATACGATTAAACAAATTCCACAGTGTGTGAAATTCCTTAAAAAACTTTGCACTTCAAAGATGAAATTAAAATTTGAAGAGAAAGTGCAATTGGGGGAGAACATTTCAGCTATGTTGCAAAAGAAAAAGCTTCCACTCAAATGTCAAGACCCAGGTATGTTCACTACCCCATGTCAAATTGGTGATTTGAGAATTAAAAGAGCTATGTTAGGTTTTGGTGCGTCCATAAATGTCATGCCATATGATGTTTATAAATCTTTAAATGTTGGACCTCTTAAAGAAACTAATGTAGTAATTCAATTAGCAGATCGCTCAAATGCTTATCTGAAGGGTGTGTTAGAAGACATTTTGGTTCGAGTAGGGAATATGCTTTTTCTGACTTATTTTTATATTTTGCATATAGGCACCGATGATACATCTTCTTCCACTCCGATTTTGATTTGGTAGGTCATTCTTGAAAACGACTAAAACAAAAACTGATGTTCATGATGGATCTTTAAATATGGAATTTGGCAGTGAATTAATTAAGTTCAATATATATAATACCATGAAAATTTCATATGACGAACAACCTATTATTTCTCTGGATTTTATTGACACATGGGTGCAAGAAAATTCGATTTTGAAGGACAAAGATGAGCTTGAAATAATCTTGGAAGTGGAAAATACATCAAGGTGGAAGGACAACCAAAAATCAGTTTTGCCCAATGATCAAATGGAGACGCTAGTGTGCAAAATGGAGGACACCAAACCATTGCTCAAGCAGTTACCATATGTGGAGATGTCCAAAAGTAATGATAAGTTGTTGTCGTCGTTAATCCAGCCACCAAAGTTGGAGTTGAAGAGCTTGCCTAGTCATTTGAAGTACATCTTTTTAGGTGAGCAAGATACATTACCTCTTATTGTTTCTAATCAACTCATGACTTTGCAGGAAACTCAGCTAATTCACGTGTTAAAGGAGAATAAGGAAGCTTTTGGTTGGACAATTGCTGATTTGAAGGGTATTAGTCCCACCATTTGCATGCATCGAATCTTGATGGAAGATGAAGCGAAGAAGGTGAGGCAACCCCAACATCCTCTAAATCCACCCATGATGGAAGTGGTGAAGAAAGAAATTTTAAAGCTTCTTGATGCTGGCATTATTTATCCAATTTCGAATAGCAATTGGGTAAGTCCGGTTCAGGTAGTTTCGAAGAAAACTGGGGTAATTATGGTTGAAAATAACGATGGTGAGTTAATACCAACTAGTATTTAAAATGGTTGGAGAGTCTACATAGATTATAGGAAGCTTAATTCAGTTACTAGAAAAGATCATTTTCCACTTTCATTTATTGATCAAATGCTTAAAAGACTTGCAGATAAATCTCACTATTGTTGTTTAGATGGCTATTCAAGATATCACCAAATTTTGGTAGCACCCAAGGATTAAGAGAAAACAACTTCATATGTTCATTTGGCACCTTTGCTTACCGAAGAATGCCATTTGGATTATGTAACGCACCCGCGACATTTCAAAGGTGTATGGTAAGTATCTTCTCTAATCTTGCAGAAAATTGCATGGAAATTTTTATGGATGATTTCACAGTCTATAGAGAATCTTTTGAAACATGCATTGTCAACCTTAAAAAAGTGCTTAAACGTTGCATTGAAACTAATTTGGTTTTAAACTATGAAAAGTGTCATTTTATAGTTAATCAAGGCATAATTTTGGGTCATACTGTCTCTTCTAAGGGAATTGAAGTCGATAAGGCTAAGATAGATGTTATTCGATCTTTATCTTACCCCACGACTGTGCGTGAAGTTCGTTCTTTTCTTGGTCATGTAGGATTTTATCAACGATTCATCAAAGACTTCTCCGAAATTACTCAACCCATGTGTAGAATACTCCAAAATGATGTAAAGTTTGATTTTGATAAGCCATACAAAAGTGCATTTGATGAAATCAAGGAACGACTCACTACAGTTCCGATTATTCAGCCACTAAAATGGGACATGCCATTTGAGTTGATGTGTGATGCTTCGAATTATGCAGTTGGTGTCGTGCTGGGCCAAAAAGTGGACAAGGTATCTCATGTTATTTATTATGCATCCATAACACTTAATGATGCCCAAAAAAATTATTCTATGATGGAGGAGTTTTTAGCCGTGGTATTTGGATTGGAGAAGTTAGAAGTTTCGGTCATACTTATTGGGGACAAAGGTGATCATCTATTCAGACCATGTAGCTCTAAAATATTTGGTGAATAAGAAAGAAGCTAAGCCAAGATTGATTCGATGAATTCTACTACTTCAAGAATTCGATTTGGAAATCCGTGAAAAGAAAGGAGCTAAAAATTTGGTGGTAGATCATCTAAGCAGGATCACTCCAAGTACCACATCTGATGTTCTTAATGACAAATTTTCTGATGAAAGTCTCTTCGCAATTCAATAGGTAATTCCATGGTATGTGGATATATAAACGATTTGGTGACTAAGTCTTTACCTAGCAACTTATGTAGAGCTAAAAGAGATAAAATTAAGCAAGAGGCTAAATATTACAATTAGGATGAACTTCATCTATAGAAATTTTGTTCTGATCAGATTGTTAGGAGATATATCACAGATGATGGAATTCCTTCTATGTTACAATTTTGTCATTCATCCATATGTGAGGGACATTTTAGTCATAAAAGAACTACTGGAAATTTTCTTTAATGTGGACTATTTTGGCCTAAGTTATTTGATGACTCTTACATGTTTTGCAAGTCTTGTGATCGTTGTCAAAGAACAGGTAGCTTGGGATCGAGAAATGAAATGCTACTCACAAACATCCTGTTATGTGAGATTTTTTATATTTGGGGAATAGACTTTATGGGTCCTTTTCCTTCTTCCTTTGGTAAGAACTACATTTTTCTAGCTATGGATTATGTTTCGAAATGGGATAAAGCTAAGGCTACTTTATCTGACGATGCTAAAACTGTTATAGATTTTGTTAAATCTAACATTTTTTTCAGATTTGGAATGCCTCGAGCTATCATTAGCGATTCTGTAATAAGATTTTTAAAGCTTTAGTGAAGAGATATGGTATCACACACCGAGTCACAACAACATATCATCCGCAAACAAGGGGACAAGCTGAAGTATCCAATAGGAAGATCAAATCCATACTGGAAAAAGTGGTGAATCTGGATAGAAAGGATTGGAGCTTACGATTAGGCGATGCTTTGTGCCAAACTTCGTACAAAACTTTAATAGGCATGTTGCCTTATAGGTTAGTACTCGGTAAGCCTTGTCATTTACCTATGGAAGTAGAGCATAGAGCTTATTAGGCTATGAAACAGTTGAACATAGATCGGATGGATGTTGGTAACAATAGGAAACGACAACTACAAGAGTTAGAGGAGATTCGTAATGAAGCGTATGAAAATGCAAAAATTTATAAGGATAAAACTAAAGCTTTTCATGATAAAATGATTTCTAGGAAACAATTTTCAATTGGACAAAAAGTTCTTCTTTATCTTTCGAAGCTTAAGTTATTTCTAGGAAAATTATGATCTCGTTAACTTGGACCATTTATTGTTACTAACGTTTTTTTCTCATGGTGTGTAGAAATTCGGAGTTTAGATACTTCTAAGGTATTTAAAGTTAACGGACACCGTCGAAAGTCATATTATGAGAATTTTTCAGTTGAGCGAGTGGAAGAAATAGAGTTGGTATCTCCAACCTATTTCTAATCAGGTAAAGAAACATGTCTAGCTACAAGACTTTAAAAAAATACATTCGGGGAAACCCATAAAATTTTCAAGTTTGTTTATGCTTTTTATTTTTCAGCAGTTTTTATTTTCATTTTTATTAGGTTTACTTCATTTTAGTTAGGAATTTAATTTAGCATTCTGAATTCTATAATTTTAATTTTTATCTTTTATTTTTTAAAAACGAAAATTTCTTTCTTTCCCGTCGTTCCCCCTATCTTTTCCCTCTTCTTCTTTCACTAAGTTTATCTCACCACTGTTCTTCACTGTATATTTCACAAATCACCACCTATTTCGTGCACACTACAACAACCATTCCACACAACGCCCATCTTTCAATTTGTCATTAGCTGAAAACCCACCTAGCCCTAACTTGCGATTTGGATGGTATCGTTTCTTTTCTTTTGCAGTTACAGGTCTATGTTTGCACGAAGTTCAAACAATGCCAAGGAGAAAAAGTGAATCATGTAGGTTGGCCTCCCAAATTTGGTCTTTTGTGAAACCCACCATGATAAAACCCACTACACTTTCTACTACAAGATCAACAGCACAAAGTCAAGTTTCCACAGATGCACCAAGTAGTCACCAACCTTCCCAAACTAATTTGGATGACCGCCTTAGTCACCTCGAACACTGAATGCACTGCTTGACCGCCAACACCATGATTTTGGCATTTCCAATTAGAGAAGCCTTCTTTTCTCTTTTCCTTTATATTTGTGATTCTTTAATTTTATGTCTTAACATTGAGTACAATGTTTTTCTAGGTGTGAGGGAAGGAATTAGAGTATTTGTGTGTGATTCTTTTCGGTTTTTGCATGTTGGTTATGTAAGTTAAGCCATCAAGCTTTATCATATTAGTTTGGATGAGATTGAATGTATGCATGAAATCAAATTGGGCTATGTGAGTTTAAAGTGAATCCTGCAGGTTGATTGCAATAACCGATCTTATAAACTTAGTCAAAATTTTGACATTTAAGTGATGAGGTAATTACGAAATTAAGGTGAATTCTTGAATTGAACCTGTGAGTGGATTTGAGCCTTAATGACATCATCTTTATTTCATTCTATTTTCTTGTATTGTGTGATGCTCCTCTAATCGTGTTTGCCTTCAGAACTTGTACTGAACCGGATTGAATTTGTTTGATTACATACTTTTATGGAAATGATTAAGGCCTTCTTTTTTTTTATACCCTTTAGCTTAAAAATGAACCACCTAGTTATTTTCCATTTGCATACACTTTTAAGCCTTTAACCTTGTTAGCCTTACCCTATCACAAGTTGAATGAAGTATTGAGTAAGCATTTGATTTTGGGACTTCTGTTTTGTATTGTATTCTGAAATATTTTTATAGGTACTTCTACTCATGTGTTTATTAAATTATGTTGCTAGTAATTTCTCTTATTTTTATTGCTCTCCCTTGTCCTTAGCCAAAAAAAAGGAAAAAGAAAGAAAAAAGAAGAAAAAGAAAACGAATAAAGCATAATAGAATTAGTTAGTATGAGTAGTTGTAGTCCTTTCCGTCAATGTGATTATTTCAGAATTTTATATTGAGTGTCCTTTTAGTTGCTACTTTATAAATGCTTGTGATTAACCTTTGCCATTTTTACCTTACCTTTGAACTTAGCCCCATTACAACTCATAATAAAGTCCTTATGATCTACAAACTCATGTAAGTCGAATGAATGATAATTGTTGAATTTGCAAGCCTATGGTAGTGCAATCTATTAGAGAGAGATTTGGGAGAAACACTTTGACCTCAAACACTTGAGTGTAAGAGAGAAAAATGTGAGAAGAATTCACTTTGGTTTCATACTTGCTTTTTGAACAAAGATGTCTTCTTTTGACTTTATTTATTTGTATTGTTGAAAAGTAATTATGATGTATGTTGCAACCTAAGTCTTACTGGACCAAGTTAACAGATTGTGTGTAGTTAATCTTATGAATGATGAATTGATAGAGTGTAGTGGTTTGGCATGTTTGCTCGAGGGCGAGCAAAGTTTTAGTGTGTGGGAATTTGTTAAGTTTTCATTTTGCATTCATTTGGTATATAAATCTCTCTCATGTGTTGAAATTATTATTCAAAATTGATGGATTTGTCCCTTAATTATTCTCAGATGGTTTTCAACACTGAAGGGATGAAATTGAATCGAAAAGATGCAAAGGAAACAAAGATAACAGGAAATTTCCAGATTGGCAGCAAATTCAGTGACTAAGCGTGGGCACGTGCAAAGATGGAAACTATCTGCAGAATATGTTTTCAAATTCAAATATGATTCGTTTGAGATTTTCATAATCTTGGAAGATCAGATTGCTGGAGATTTGAAACCTGAATATGGGGGAGGTGTGATTTTCTAAATATCATGGAAAAAGTTGGGATCGAAAAGCATAAAAGGGAGGGGATTGCTACTATTCACGCAGCTTTTGTTTTAGGATAGTTTTACATATTTTGTAGCTTTTTCTGCAAGTTTTTCATTAAGAATAGTTTGACGTTTTCTATTCTTCTTCTGGTTTTTGTCAGCCATTTTAGGAATAGAGTTCACGTTTTCTGCAGAGTTTTTCTGCTATTTTTCGTAAGACATAACATTAAGATAGTTTTACATTTTTTCTGCGGTCTTCTTCTATTCATTTTATCATCCTTAGTTAGGTTTTTCATTTTCTACAGTATTTTCTCTAGGAGTTTTCGGATTTTCTAGGAAAAGACCAGGGATGGAGATTTTACATTTGGCTATTTCTTTGTTGATTTCTATTTCTGTTATGAGTAACTAAATCTCTTTTCTTAGTTGAGGGAAATCATATTATCATCTTTTATGTATGAGATGTTTCAATAAAGTTTGTTTAGTTGATAAATATTGAATGCCTTTCGAATTGCCTTTTACAATTGAATTGATTGATTTTTAGGTGCGCAATTAGGAATTGATTCGTTTAATAGCTAGATTAGTAGGATATGACATTCAGTTTTGCTGATCACAAGTAGCGGTTAGAATAACCATCTTTACGTTAGAGTTGGAAATTCTAAGAAGAAACTCATCTTGATTGAATGCTTGTCATACATATGTTATCCTGTTCATTGATTTCTTCATTCTTAAAGCTATTACTTAATTGAACTTACGATCGTATCTGGGTTATTGAGTGATAAGAATGCTTAGAATACATGTTTCTACTCATTTACCTTTGAGAGAAAACATTACCCAATGAATGTTTATTGATGAATTGAATTTTATATTAAGAATTCATTTTAGTGTGATAACATCAGTGACCCAAAACGAAGATTTGTCTATTAAATTTTCATATCCAATTACTTTTATTAAATTTTGATTTTTGTCATATTTTCTTAAATTGTCGTGAACTGAAGAAAAAAAACCCTTTTTGTCACTTAATTTTGGTTTTGAACACGTACAATCTTTGCGGTTAAAATTCCTCTTAGGAACGATACCCACATTCTACTACTCCATTAATTGTATTGACAGAAGTTAGTTTCTTTTTGAATTTGGTTGCAGGTGACAGCAGTACCACGATGGCAATGACTAGAGAAGAGGAGTCCACAACAGAGAAACTAGAGAGAAGAAAATCGCACGAGAAAATAAGGAAGAGACGCAAGACCGAAGAAGAAGACGCTAGGGGTGGGGGATTGGAGCTTTCAGGTGAGTTAAATGTAAACCAAAGCAACATCGTTTGATGTTAAACTAAACGTCATTTTCCTTTTCTTTAAAATGTTGAAGCCTACGTAGAAAACGACGTTTACCTTGAAAATTTACTGATGGAATTTACTGATGAAAAAGTTTTCGTCGATAAACTCAAAACTTTTTTATTCTGCCAAAAATCCCGCCTTCTTTACCTACAGGCATTTTATACCGTCGCTAAAGTCCGTCAAAAATTTTACCAAGATGATTTCCCTCTATATTTACCATCAGATATCTTTACAAAATTTTCCCTGTCAATGATACCAATGGATATTAATTTTTTGTTTGTAATTTACAACGGTTTTATTTCTGTCGGTAACTTTTCATCGCTAATTCCTACTCTCCTTGTAGTGTATATAGTTGTTTTACAAGATAAGGAAGAAAAGATTACTATTTTTATCTCTACTACAAGTAAAATACGAAAAGAGTTATCAGTGCTATCAATTACCTGGAGTTTCCTTTATCTAATGAACTGCCACTTTTGTAGGAATTTGTTACTCTTTGGAAGTCCTTGTCACCAACCATATTTCTTTTGATAAGTTTGTAAGTATGATCATCCTTATCACTTCATGATTTGTGGGACTCCTTACACTCCACGGACTTACAATATTGGTACTAAGATGGGGCTGTAGGTTGTTAATATCAATGAGTTTGTTGTGATAATTTCAGACGTTGGGCAACCGTGTTTGCAGAAGTTAGAATTTCAGAGGGAAAGTATGAGCAAGAAAAGAAAGAATATATGTTAGATTTTTTTTTCTGACACCCTATTCAATAAACCAATACATATTTATAGTTGCTTATCTGTGTGAAAATCAACAACTATAAAGACTTGGGATCTAAACCAACTACTTGCCTAATCAAAAGGATCCTAAACTATGGCTGAATACTAGCTCCACAAGTCCAAATAATTCAAATAACAGATTTCCTAAAGACTAGGATTACTAAAAACTCTTTTTGCTAACAGCACACCATCTTGACTTAGTCAAGCACCATGTTCACTTTCTCAAGTGTGTTTGGCTCAGACATAGGAAAACCAAACACTACCTTCTTATCCACTTAAATACTTGGTTCCTACAAAGAGGACCCAATGTGAGATTCTGCATCACTAGCACTTTGGTTCATAACAGCTCCATCCCCCTTCAATTATGTCTTGTCCTCAAGTGGAAAATCAGGATAAGTTTTTGCAAATCACCTGGCATCTTCCCATGTAGCTTGACTTTTTTTAATCAAAACTTCAAGTTTTAGGTGGCAATGACCCTTGCGTCTCATCCTTTTATCTATGATCATCTCTGACTGAGGCAAAACCGGCTGGTCATCAGTTGATGGAGGCAGATCCTTAGAAACTTTTGGTGCATTTCCCACATACTTCTTTAGTTGGCTAATATGGAAGACATTGTGGATCCTTGAACTTTCTGGCAGCTCCAAGCAATAAGCCACATTCCCAATCTAGCAATCACCCAAAAAGGCCATAAAAATGAGGAGAAAGTTTTAGGGATGCCTGGAATGCAACGGAGGTCTGTCGGTATGGTTGAAGTTTTAGGAACACAAAATCTCTAACAAAATATTCCACATCTCGACGGTGCCTTTCTGCCATACTCTTCATCTGATCACGAGCCTGCCATAAGGTGACTTTCAGCTCCTTGAGTATAGTATCCCTCTCCTGAAGTTGAGAATCAACCGCTGCTACCTTTGAAGTCCTGGGAATATAGCGAAGGAGGGTCGGTGGTGGAGCTCCATAGACTACTTCAAAAGGAGATAGTCCAGTGACAGAGTGCCTGACTTTATTATAACTAAATTCAGCCCAAGACAACCAATCTTTCCATTTTTTAGGTTGTCCATGGCATAAGCATCTCAAATATTGTTCTAGAGTTCTGTTCACCACCTCGGTCTGACCATCGGATTGTGGATGGTAACTAGAACTCATATTTAATTGTGTTCCTTGTAACTCAAATAAAGAACTCCAAAAAGCACTCATGAACACTTTATCCCGATCACTAACAATACTTCATGGCATCCCATGGAGCTTGACCACATTCTCAATAAAAGACTTATTAACCCTCAAAGCCAATAGTGGATGAGAGAGAGGAATAAAATTGGCATACTTAGATAATCGATCAACCACATCAAATATTACCTAGCTGCCGCCTGATGTGGGAAGATCGTCAATAAAATCCATTGAGATGTCTGACCAAACACGATCTGGAACTAGTAGGGGTTGTAAGAGCCCAGCTGGACATAAATGTTCTAGTTTATTTCTTTGGCACACTTCACAACTCCAGATAAAGTCTTTAATAGTTCGATGCATCCCCAACTAATAGAAATCTTCCTTCAAACGAACCAAAGTTTTGTGGTAGCTAAAATGTCCGCCGGTGGCAGTATCGTGTACCTCGGAAAGAATCAATAGGGTCATTGGTGAGGGAGGATTAAGCAGGACATGTTCGTTGAGAAACCAAACTCCATTCTGGACCTGGGGATTAGTTTTATATTGCTCATAAAAGGGGTCGAACTCATATTCCTGTTACAACTGGTTCCATCAAGAGGCCTCAGGTCTTGACACTGCCATAAAGTGTAACTCTGCCATCCGAGAGAGAGAGTTAGCCACTTGATTTTGAGACCCTTGTTTATACTCTATCTGGTAGTCATACCCTATTAATTTTGGTAACCATCTAGCCTGAATTGGAGTGGTGATTCTCTGTTTGAGCAGGTACTTCAAGCTTCGATGGTTCGCCCTTACTATGAAAGTTTGCCCCAACAAATATGGTCTCAACTTCGTAACAGCTTTAACAATGGCCAACATCTCTTTTTCATATGTAGAGGAGTTACGGATTGTATCTTTTGATAGCCTCACTGAAAAATGCAATTGGCCTGCGTCCTTGCATGAGTACGGTGCCAATCCCATAGCTATTAGCATCGCTTTCCACAACGAAGGGTTGCGAAAAATCTGGCAGTTTGAGAACTGATGCCTGTGTGAGAGCTTCTTTTAGTCTGTTGATTGCCACAGTAGCCTTTTATGTCCAATCAAATCCATCTTTAGTCAACAACCGATTGAGTGGGGCGGCAATGATGCCATAATGGTGAATAAATTTCTTGTAATAGCCTGCGAGACCTAAAAACTTACGAACCTCCCTAACAGTTTTTGGAAGAGGCCACTCTTGTACTGCCCGAATTTTTGATGGTGCAAGTCCAACGCCATCTCCAGTGAGGACATGTCCCAAATACTCTACTTGTCAAACTCCAAACATGCACTTACTCCTTTTCGTGTAAATTTGGTGTTGATTGAGGATGAAAAGAACGATTTGGAGGTGTTCCATATGTTCCTCCCAGGTTTTAGAATAAATGAGAATATCATCAAAAAATACCAAGACAAAGTTGCTTAGGTATGGCCTGAAAATGTCATTCATTAGGCTCTGGAAGGTAAAGGGCGTGTTAGTGAGTCCTAACAGCATTACCTTGAAGTCATAGCGTCCTTTATGGGTTGTGAATGTAGTTTTCGGAATGTCAGCGTCAAAAATTCGGATTTGGTGGTAGCCTGACCATAAATCTAATTTAGTGAAAAAAAAGGCTCCATATAGTTCATCCATGAGCTCATCAATGACAGGTATTGGGAACTTGTCTTTCACAGTAACGGAATTCAACGCCCGATAGTCGACGCAGAAACATTACACCCCATTAGCTTTATGAACCAAAAGGACGAGAGAAGAGAATGAGCTGAAACTTGGTCTAATCAAACCAGTTTCCAATAATTCTCTATCCTGTTTCTTAATTTCGGTCTTTTGATAATGTGGATATCGATATGGTCAGACATTTATTAGCTTGGAATTGGGTTGAAGAGCAATACGATGATCATGAGTACGATGGGGAGGAAGAGTGTTGGGCATTTTAAAGAACTTGGGGAACTGGTTTAATAAATCTAATAAATCAGCTGGGATAGAAGAAGATTCAGTAGAGTTTAAATTTGAAGTTTCTAACTGAATGAAGAATACTTCTCCCAATATATGAGTAGCGAGGAAGTGATTGGAATCTTTCTCAGATATTGCCTCCAGCTGTTGTTTCTGTAACCCTAGGAAAATGTAGCGGGTCTCGTACAGATTAAATGCCATTGTCAGTTTGGCATAATTTGTCTCTATTGGGCCTAATGTTTCCAACCATTACACACCCCAGTGCATGTGATTTTACTTCGGTTGGCTATAACAATCTGAAACTGCTTTTCTTTTTCCACCTTGAGTCCGTACTTGGCAGCAACCTTCTTGTTGATGAAGTTATGTGAACTTCCACCATCAATTAACACTAGCAGTTCATTAGAACCCAACTTCCCTAAAACCCGTAAGGTCTGTGGATTCTGACTGCCTCTGATAGCATAAAGAGATAACTCTGGCAATTCTTCCCTGTTTTCCTCCAATTCTATGTCCACGACTGTTCCGTCCTCAACGACGTCTTCGATCATAAAGAATTGAGGGCGCACACATCGGTGTCCAAGGGAGAACTTCTGATCGCAGTAAAAACAAAGTCCCTTCTCCCTCCTATCCTTAACTTCTTGCGGAGAAAGTTTCTTGAAATTGGGCTGTCCCGTTCAGTTTGCAGGCACAGGACTAAGAACTCTGGGATTGGCTGTTTTGGAGTTTGAATTAGTTATGTTCTTTGTTCCAAAATTCTGCCGACATGTTTGTTGATATTTCCCTTCAACGAGCCTAGCCAAACTAATTGCAGTGGTAAGTGTTTGTGGTTTGTTCATCCTCACGTCTGTTCGTAGGTCATCTTTTAAGCCACTAATGAAACTACTAACAAGATAGCTTTCAGGTAACCCATCTACCTTGTTGGATAACTTTTCAAATTCTTCCTGGTATGACTCCACCGTAGTGTGTTGCTTTAAGCGTTTTAAAGCTTCCCTAGGATCTTCATAATCTGTGGGTCTAAATCTTTGCAAGAAAGCATGATTGAAATCACCCCTGAACTTACTGAACCATTCATACCACTGTAAGACCAATCTATCTAAATGGAAAGACGCAATGGAAAAATTCTCATCCTCAGGAACACCATGATATCTAAAGTATTGTTACGAGTGAAAAAACCAACCTTGGGGGTTATCTCCTTCAAATCGTGGAAATAACAGCTTGGTACGATGTTTTGGGGAGTCTGCTCCATGTGGTTTGGGTTTATCAAAACTGGTTCTTGAGCTCCCGGCTACTGAGAAAGGATTTTCCCCTGTGTGTTGTTGTGTCAGGTTAACAGATATCCAAAAGGCTTGAAATTCGTGTGTGAGGGATTAAATCATTCCGCTAAGTTGATCGTAGTTGTCATTGACCCTTGTTTTCAATTGATCATAGTTGTCATTGACTTGGGCTTTTAATTGATCATAGTTGTTACTGACTTGGATTAGGACAGCTACATGTTTGGAAAGTAGGTCAGCAACTTTGTTCTATAAGTCGGTATTTGTTTTCTGTCGGGTCTCCATGTCGAACTAGCTCTGATACCAATTATCGTGATAAGTTCAAAAATTGGGCAACTGTGTTTGCAGAAGTTAGAATTTCAGAGGGAAACCATGAGCAGGAAAAGAAAGAATATATGTTGGATTTATTTTCTGATGCCCTATTCAACAAACCAATATATATTTATAGTTACTTATCTATGTGAAAATCAACAACTATAAAGACTTGGGATCTAAACCAACTACTTGTCTAATCAAAAGGACCCTAAACTACGACTGAATACCAGCTCCACAAATCCAAATAATTCAAATAACAGATTTCCTGGAGATTAGGATTACTGAAAACTCCTTTTGCTAACAGCACACCATCTTGACCATCTTGACTTAGTCAAGCACCATGTTCACTTTCTCACGTATGTTTAACTCAGACATAAGAAAATCAAACACTACCTTCTTATCCTCTTGATTGCTTGGTTCCTGCAAAGAGGACCCTGAAAACGATCTAGAAGGAGAGTTGAATAGATCTTTTAAATTTTCCGTAAAGTTCTACAAAAACAAAGAATTAGAACACACACAAAATAAATAATCAAAGTTAAAATGTAAACAGAGTAGGG
>JANZXR010008591.1:0-16541 GCA_027575705.1 Erythroxylum echinodendron
AAACAACTAGTGACTGTCAAGATAAGGTCCCACAGCCGAAAGTGAAGCAAGTTGGTTTTTTCAAATTGGCTAAACCACAATTCGATATTTATGGATCTATCCTGTATTTCCTAACCTCACAGGCATTCACAATGCAATAGTTTGAAGCTTGCCAACACGATTAATACAGCACAAACATATATACTTCACATAACACAAGGCATTATCCAATTCAGAAACAATCAGATTCAATATATTTTGACACAACACAAACAATCATAAACATGATAGCAAAATGCAGATTCAATTAAGAACAACATACATACTTGTGAAAGGAACAGAAGCAGTACTTGGATACAAAAATAGAACACAAATTCCCTATCACTGATCAACAACAACGCAGGATTCCTACAGAGAAACAAAGAAACAAGTTCAAAGTTTGGAAAGGAAATGAGAGAATGATCCAAAACCCAGCTAATTTTACAATAACAAAAGACGTCTGAGAATGTTGGTATAAGAACAAAAATAAGCGAACTAATGGACGAAGGTCTCCACAGATGACAAATCCACATATACAAATAACCAACACTCCGACGGTCTCCATTTCACAGACAACTCCTCCATTTCCGACTACGGACTAGAAAAAGAAAAGAAAAATACCAGGTGGACCTAATTTTCGCAACCACAGAACTGGAGACCTTCGGAGGCAGTGACATTGTTCCAGCAAATAACAAAAGCTTACCGGTGGACGAAGAGTCCTTGCGTGCGAGAGAGTTGTCCACCGTGCGACAAAGAAGCGTAAACAGAAAGCCCAGCATGCGAGAGAGGCGTAAATCTGGAAGACGTGAAGGAGGGCGTGCGCGAGAGAACAGAGGATGAAATATCAGAGGAGAGGGGTAACAGGAGATATTTGTTCCGGAGACAGGGACACAAATACCTTGTCCTTCGGTTTTCGAAGGGACAATAATTTTTGTCCCTGTCCGCCGGAGACAGGGGACACAAATTCAATGACATCAACCAAACAACTACAGAGACAGGATTATTTTGTTCTGTCCACTGTCCCCAGTCACGGGGACAGTAACCATACATGGGGTTAGAGCTTGCTTCCTAGCCTCTTCGATCCCTCTTCTTTTCATCTTTAAACATTCAGTTAATATAAATTTTCATTCTTTTATACTATATTGTCCTCACTCTCCTTTGAGTTTTCAACTTCCTTCAAGCCATCTTCTTTTTAGTTTTATTTCGACCACTTTATCTTTTTTTTTGGTACAAGATATTATAAAATTAGTTATGATCTAACCATAGGAGTAATAAAAAATAATTTTTTATCAAATCTCTTTAATTGAATAACTTGAAAAATATGAATCATAAATAAAAGGGTTAAAATGAACTTGATTTTAATTATTACAAAAAGTTTTCTCAAACTACCATTCATAAATTGTCCACGTGTCTAGCATTTAATGGTATCTACAAAACAAAGAAAAGAACTCTACATTTATAAGGAAAGACAAGAGTGCTAGGTTTGTTATACATTTTTCTTATTTATAGAAAAGACAAAAGGGTCAAATTGGGCCTAAAGTTCTTTATCAAAATTTAGTTTAAATCTTTTTCAAAATGTTCAAATTAAACCTTAATATTTTTCAAACGTTTATTAATAAAACACAAATTGTTCTGTTTAAGTTGTTTTAGCGTAGATTTTTATATTTTTTGTACTTGAACTCCTTTGCCACATATACACCATAGTTGGCATATAGGGCCCACTAAAACATCATACACATAAACAATTTGGAAAGTTTCAAGCCATTAATAGACAAAACTACAGATTCACAGAGTCACAATAAATCAAAAAGAAGTTTTGAAACTTACACATGATTCATGAATTCCACGGCAACGATAATGTTGTTTATGAGCAAACAATGAAAATTGAACAAATTGATGGGCAAAGATGGTTATCTTTAGGCAAACCTATAATGATATATATATGCAATAATAAAACAAGATGGAATGTAGTTTACATATATGAAAATTCTCTCCAAGTAACTTTGAATCAATATGGTGGGTCTAAATTGATGGTTGATATTTTTAGACTCAAAACTATGATCTTCGGCATCACAACTGGGCTTTTAAGGTCCATTATTGATGAAACTAAGTTTTACAATGTTTGTCTCTATACACTGTATACATGAAGCTTGTAACGTAATTGCTAATGGCTTCCCTTTTCTAATTAAGGAACAAATTTGCTTAGTAATTTTGAATAATGGCATGCATGTCTTATCTAAATGGTAAGGTTCTAATTCCCCTTTTGTCACCAAAACTAAAATCTTGCTAAATTCGAGTTATGTTAATGACTAGTTTTTTGTTTCAAGTCAGTTAAGAGAAGAGGGTACATAAGATCGTTCAATATGATTTAATCTAGTATATTTTTCCCTTGATAAGAAAGAAAATGAGCATATAAGCAGAGAAGAAGAGTCTATTTGTGCATTTAGGTGATTTGGTTGTTAATTTTTTTAGTGGGCCTATATATCAGGTATGATGTTCATGTGGTAAAGGGGCTTATATAAAAAAATATAAAAATCCACACTAGAATAACTTAACACAATTGTTTGTGTTTCTGTTAAAATAGGGATTATTATCAACATTAAGGTTTAAAAGTTTTGAAATGTTAGGGTTCACAAAAACCTTAAAGTTTAATATGGCCCTTTTTCCTTATAGAAAAGATATTACAGTTTCTTTCTCATTAAAATTAAAATTTCCTAATTATAATTAAAATCTATCTCTAATTATAATTATAATTTAATTTTAACAAAATCAAATATCTTATATTCGAGTCTTAAAGTTTTTCAAGCTTCACAATTAAGTCTAACTTAATTTAAATTGAATTTTCTCTTTTTAACTACTCTTTTATGTATGACTCATTAGATTCCTAATATGTTGGCAATGATTATAAATTATAATTCTAATCCATAATTAGAATTAGATAAATTAAAACTCCTTTTAATTTATCTTTAAGTCTCCAATTAAATAATCTACAATCATATATCAAGATTAATATCTAGTAATATGTTATAATTAGGATGACAATGGCAACCCACAGGTCTATGTTCAGGTGTTTTCAATGCGGCCACCCATAGGCTAGGCCCAGGCCCAGGCTGACTCGAGGTCTAACTATTCTAAGCAAAACGACATTATTTTATTTAGAAGGGGTAGGCCTAGGCCTAGGCAATCCAAATCTGGATCCAATTAAAAAAAGACGTTGTTTTACACTTTTAATTAAAAAATTGGAGGAGTCGGCCCATTATCATCCTTAGTTATAATCACCTAAATATTAGAAATGCCAAGGTAATTTGACTCAACCTGTCTATGCATGATTATGATGTCTAATTTAATCCTTTCATCAAATAATGTTTAGATTAGATATAAAATATGCATTTAGTGTCGACTCTATTAAATACAATCATGTTTATTCTTACTAATTAGTAATTAATTTATAATAGATATTTAAAAACACATTTTAGATATCATTTCACTCTGGCCAAATAATTCCTTAAGTCATTAATAACAAAAAACAACAAAAACTTCTCTTTAATTACTTTAGAGTGATGAATCTATTATTGATTTGCCCAACTATCTTTATGGTTTACATTATATCTAAGTACTACTAATTGAGCTACTATAGATAAAATAGGTCATAAGTAGAATCAAAATATAGTATTTCTAAATGAGGTATTTTGGTAATGTCAAGTCTAAGGATCAATTATATAACCATCATAATAAGGAAATCTATAGATATACAAGAAATATTCTGTTTGGGATCTTTATAATAGGATCACTTTAGTAATTTATTCTTTTATAAGCACCTACACATTTATTTATCTTTATACTTTAATTTATGAGATTGATTACTTTATTTAACATAATGTGTGCTAGTTTTACTATTTCATCAATATCCTATCTTGATAAAACTATAACAGGAAAATTTAGGAATAATACATAAATGTAAATTGAATCTTATAATTATGATCTCTTCATATGTCAATTGCACAAAAATTATTTCAGGAAGTTTACCCTTCGTATTAAAATATTAAATAAAAGTGACAATATACATAAAATAAATAATGCCTTTAAATAATTATGTCACAAAATCTACAGCTAACTGGTTGATTGTAGAGCATATACCAACAATCTCTTACTTGCACTAAATCAATTGCTTAAATATCTTACACTATATCACTATATGACGATTATGTTACTGCTAAGACAATAGTTTAGTGAGAGAATTCTACAAGATTCTTTATACTAAACATTTACTTAAATCTTACAACTCTCATCTCAATTATCATTAATAAAAGAGACTGTCTAAATACATACTTGGATCTTTAATGAGAATTAGCTCCTTTTACATGCACAAAGGCTCTAATATTCTAGTAATACATTAGTATTTCAGCATGCAAAGAATCAGATCAAATTTATTAAAGAACTTATGGATGTATGTAATCATTTCCACTAAATGAAAATTTTATTATGGCTTGATTAGCAAATAATGCTACATTAGAACATTTATAATCTCAAAATAGTATTATTCTACGTAAAATATATCTTAATTAGGATTTATTTCTAAAGTTAATATCTATATGATCTTGAGCTTAAATTTTGACTCATTATAGAATAATGGATATCTTAATGCTTCATAAGTATTAGATATTTCAAATACTAAACATCTTTAGTATGTTGTCTATATGCTTAGATTATAATAGGTAAACAACTTTTTTATCTATAGGTCTAATTCCCAAAATTAAGTTGTTAGCTTTCAATATCTAATAAGAGTTGTTTTTGGACTATCATATCTTCAACAATTAAAAATATGAATTTTTATACCTTGTAAGTAATATGTCTCTTTATATTCCTACTAAGGAGTATAACTATACTCTCACTAACCTTCTTATAGACATAGAAAAACCACAATAGCTTGTCACCACCATGACTAGCCCTCAAGGGGGTGACAAACATAGTCACCCTGGTGAATTATCCTTCACACTCACTTTAATTATGATACGTGGTAGCTATAAGGGTGATGACTCAAAACCCTAAACCTAGAGTCATACTATATATATAAAGGGAATAGAGGGTGGTGACACATGTTAACATTCCAACGTTCGCTCATTCCACATTCCAAACACCACAGACTCATTCGAGGACAAAAACAGAGACAAAGAAAGAAAACGGAGAAGAGAGAAACATAGCAGAGAGGTGTAAGCTTGGGACAGAGGCAGAAAGTAAGAGCTGAAGCTGAAGTTGAATCCCAACAGTAAACTGGAGTAACCATCCAAGTGGGTGAGAACCAAGCAGAAGCAGAAGGCAAGAACTAATGCAAGAAGCTTGAGAGTGGTGGGACATCACCGTAACTCCTTTTAATGATTTTGTTTATTGTTTCTCTGTTGTTTTACTGAACTCTGCTAGTTGAT
This sequence comes from Erythroxylum echinodendron, assembly GCA_027575705.1. Taxonomy (NCBI): domain Eukaryota; kingdom Viridiplantae; phylum Streptophyta; class Magnoliopsida; order Malpighiales; family Erythroxylaceae; genus Erythroxylum; species Erythroxylum echinodendron. Next base: position 5,442 of record JANZXR010008591.1, read on the forward strand.
AGACTCATACTTTGTTAGTTTTTGAAGTTCAATTTAGTTATTGACTTGGTTTACTGGTTTAATACTTCTCTTATACTTATCGAGATGGGATTGAAGTATTTGAATATGATGAATCTTATTATTTCTATGATGGGCTAATCTCTTTTTCTTGAGGATTAATGTAGCTATTGTGGTCAAATATGCATGATTGAGGGACTGCGTTGTTGTCTTATATGTTGCTATAGTTTCTGAACTAAATGGATGTAATAGTATGATCAAACTTCGCATCATTTTGGTATTAAATGAAGGATCGAGAAAAGAAGTTTAATATGGATCGAGAAATTATAGGCACTTAGGTTAAGAACTAGAAATTTATTAACTTAAGTGATAATTAGTAGTCAAGTTTCCTTAATTAATTCGGATGATAACTTGTGAATACAAAAGTTAGACTTAGTTTATTATTTGATTTGATCTTAGAACCTAAATATTAATTTTAGTAAGACGACTACCCAATCATTTTCCCTTAGTCATGCATAGGAGATTAAATAAGTGAAATTAATTCTCAAAAGTTTCTCACTTTGATTAATCTGTTAGTTTTTACTCCTAGTTAATTCTGTTTGCTTTTCAGTTTAATTTGGTGATTTTCTTTAAAGCCTTCACTCAACGAATCGGGATAGAGTGTTTAGGATTGCATCTGTTTTTATTTTTGTTCAAGGTTAATTTAAGTGAACCAATTTCACCTCTGGGGGAGACAATCTTGGGTAATCAACTACAACTACCTCACATATTTGCGAGTAGGATAGCCTAGGTATTTTTAGAACTTATTTTGGGCACAACAAGTTTTTGACGTTGATGTTAAGGAGGTATTTAGTGTTTGCACTTAATTTAATTTTGATTGTTTTGTCAATTGTTTTGTTTATTCATGCATACATTTTTGTTGTGTTATTTCATTGAGTTGTTTTAGCAGCTTTCTTTACTAATTTAGTGTTGTCTTTATTTGTTTATGCAAGGAAGGAGATCTTGGAAAAGTGAACTCGCCCCTTTTATTAATAACGTGCATCGGATAAGAGGAACTCCAAGGGACTTTGAAGACAATCTCGAGGAACCCAAATCAGAAGATTAAGGGATGGGTGAAAGGCAGCCAATAATGAAGGAGTATGCCAGACCAATAATTGGTACTACCAATTTTTGCATTCATCTGGGAGAGGTAGCCAAAAATTATGAATTGAAGATCATCCACTACAACATGCTACCTTGAGAACTCTAATAAAGCCTAAGCGTACATCCAAGAAATTTCGTTCAATAATAATTTAGTATCAACTATACTAAATAGATATAATTTCCAATCAGAGCAATTTAAATGTAAGAAAGCAATAATTGGTTATATGCCATAACAGCCAAATAAGATTAGGACTTTAATTATTTATTTAGTTACTAACACTATTTTATTTGAAATAATAGCCTTCGTTATTATTTAGAAAGACTATTTTAATCTCCCTAGTGGGTTAGGATCTCATTTAAATTTAGTTGATCTTGAGTTACTGAACAAACTAACTAGACTTAAATTAGGTAGGTAACATTCTTATCAATCACAATTTAGGCCATTTATAATTGATCAGATCTGTCATATTCTCCATATAGGTTTACTGGTCAGGTATGTTCATTTTGCCAGCTAGCATTACTCGACGAATTGAGAGCATCTTGTCAGCTTTTCTCTAGAGGGGTACCTCACTATCCCATACTGGGGCAAAGGTGGCATGGGAGTCAGTCTGCTTTCCGAGGCAAGAGGGTAGTCTAGGAGTTAAGAGGGTCGGAGACTGGAATAGGGCCGCTACACTTAAGTATGTGTGGTAACTATTTACAGACAGATCTTTTATATGGACCACATAAGTTCGTGCTTATTGCTGAGGGGTAGATCTTTCTGGCATATTCGAGTCCTGTGTAGCTCCTCCTGGGTCTGGAGGGAGATTATATTAAGTTGGGAGTGGTGCAGGGGACTTATTGTTGCATGTATTGGAGATGGGAGAGATACCTCCATATGGTAGGATTACTAGTTGCTGGATCAGGGGCTACTGTGTGACCAATTTTCTTTTCAGGTTCTCTCTTCTACTGGGCTCTCTTGGGATGTCAGGGTCTTGGAGATTGTACATTTCAGGGAGTGGACTTTTCCTAAGGGAAGCAGTGAGTTGCAACAGGTATGGGACTTTATTAAATTTAGACCTCGTATCTAGCAGTCTGATAGTTAGGTTTGGAAGGGCCATTCATCCGGAGTTTTCACTGTTGACTCTGCATGGAAACTTCTCTGAGCTCGACGCCTAGTGGATCTGATCCACCACCTACTGTGGTTTCTAGAGCATATTCCACGACACTCTTTTATCCTCTGGTTAGCCTCACAGGGACGCCTTCGGACTATGGACAGGCTCCAGATGTTTGGTGTTCTGTCTTCTTCAGCCTGTGTGTTATGTGATTCCTCTCTAGAGACGCACAACCACCTCTTCTTTCGGTGCAAATTTTCTTCACGAGTTTGGGGCTCTCTCTCGAAGAAAACCTCGACTGCTTGGCCTTCGATTTCTTGGTTTCCCCTCCTATAGTGGGCTTCTACCCATCTTTGCCGGAGGAAGGATTTCAGACACATAGTCTCAAGGTTAGTCCTTTCTGCCATAATTTACTTTCTATGATATGAGAGGAATAATTGGATCTTCAGTAGACGACACAGTTTGCCCACCGACATTGTGCAGGACATCTCAGATTTTATCCGTTCTCAGCTTCTAAGTCTCGACTTTGGTTTCCAGATACCAGTCCTCCAGCAACATATCTGGAAACTTCCCACATAGACATAATGTTTGTATTGTTTTGTTGAAGGCCTCCTGTGTTTTTTTTTTCTTATAACTGTATTGTGTTGTTAAGGGCCGCTTGTGGCCTCTTTTTCTTTTGTTTGTACATATTTTTTTGAGTGCCTCTTTGGCCTCTTTCTTTGTTGTATTGAACCTTTTTCCCTCTTATTAATATACTTGTTGTTCTCTCCAAAAAATGTTTTCTCTAACACTTCCTCTAAATTCGTATGATAATGAGTCATCCAAATTATACAAATTTAGTTAAGTAAGACCTCATTAATTTAAGATAAAATCTATTTAGATTAAAGGGGCCTTGAGTCACTCAACAAGCCTTACAATAAACAAAATTCTTGTTTTATTCTTAAATAATGGAACACAACTATTACATTCTTAACATACACTTAATATTTTAATGAAAAATTTAATTTTTTATGCTCTCATTAAACATACATTACATGTAAAATGCCATACATTTTAAGTATACAATTTCTCATGCAAATATAATCAAATTATTAGCGTGAAATATTATTTGATTTTAGTTATCAATATTTCCAACGCTTTGGATATTATTTGATTTAACTCATTGATTCCTAAATTATATTCTTATGTCAAACAAAATTTAATTTGAATTGAAAGTAATTTTCAAATACAATTGGAAACCATTTCCAATTGTCTGAATTCCTTTAATGAATGTAATTGAAAATTTTTTGAATAAATTATTCTCTTAACTTATTTATAATTTAGAAAACTTCTTTTTAAAAATATTATAAGCAATACATTATAATCTAATTAGAAAACTATTTTTAAACTAATTAAAAGTAACATTTTCTTAATTAGAAAACTATTTTCTAAATTTTAAAAGGAAACAACTTTAAGAATTAAATAAAATATTATAAATTTAATTAATAAAGCCCAATATATTATTTTTAGAGTTAATTTCTCAATTAATAAAAAATCCTTCAATAGATTAAAAATAATTTTCTAAAATATCAAAGAGGGCACTTTTCTTAATTAATAAATGAAAATGTTTTTCAAAATTTTTTCCAAAAATAATTTTCTAATTAATTAAGACATTTATTGTTCTAATTAATAAAGAAACAATTTCTAAATAGAATAACACCTATAAATTAATAAACTTATCTTACTTACATCAAATTGAAATAAACAATTTTTAAATAAGAAACCCTTTTCTTACTTGGAAAAATAATTTTCTTAATTTCAAAGGAGTCTAATTAATTAATAATTTCAATCTAATTAATTTAATTTCTATAAAAATTATAAAATATTAATTAGGAATAACTTTAATCATTTTTCTTAATATAATTTAGAAAAATAATTAATTTAATATTAAAATTAAGATCTCATCTTAAGTAATATAATCTCATTATGAAAGGTAACCATTTTAAACCTTTGCTTTATTCTAATTATTGAATTGGTAACTAATTTAATTTAGTAATTCAACTATTGAAAAATTAAACTAAGTTTTATAAGTATTCCTAATAAAGTTAAACTTTTTGAAAACAAATTTTCAAATATTTAGAGAAAATCCATTTATGTAGAAGAGATTTGCTCAAAGATGATTGAATTAAAGAGAGGCAGTAAAGAGGATAAGGAGAGGAAACTATATGCAAGTTACAGAGAAGTTAAGAAATTCAAGCTCAGTCAGAATGAGAAGAGATAAAGAGGCCTTCATCATTTTTAATGGAGACAATTCTATTATAATTCCTTCGTGAGAGAACTGAATTAAAAAAAAAAACCTTAAATTCCTATCACCATCACTAAGCCATTTTATTATTGATCTTTGTTTTTGGATTGAGTAATTGGTTTCAATTTCTTTTGTGTGGTTCCTTAATGTAGACTTCTCCTCCACCTATTTTTTCAACATCTAAAGTCAAGTAATAGAGGTTGTTCTAAGCAATTGCAGGTTTTGCTTTAATGTTTATTACCTCTTATTGAGCATTGCTAATGGTTCTAGAATTTAGGGCCTTGAGTTCATCTCTAACTCTTTGGAGTTTCCTCATACATAAGAAGGATTTAAAAATATGGCAAGTGAAACTGAGCTTTAGCCATACACTATATAAAGACCTTAGTATTCACCCCAGTAATTATTAAATCTGAATGAAGAACCCTTAATGATGGATTTGTCCATATTGTGAACTTCAATTGGGGTATGATCAGAAAAAAAGAGGATTTTTTTCAAGAGAGGAAGTAAAGGGGCATTAATTAGGGCCCTATCAAGTTTTTTCTTAAGAAATCATTTTCCTTGTTGCTTATTTCTCCATATATACAAATGATATCTATAACCTTTATACTATTATTACAATGTAGGAATTCATCATTGTAATTCTTGAGAGAAGCAAACCATTCAACTTTAGAGAAGTGAGTTATAGTGTTGAATTCTTTATGAGCTATATGGTGTTTATTTCAGAGTGTATGTCTTTTAGCTTATTCCATAAAGGTATTATTTAAAATGAAAGATAATGGTATATACAAAGGATAAATAATTGCTTTAATTTAAAGAATCTTGATTGCGAGATGAATGAGTTGTTTGGATGTTAAACAATAAGAACCTCAATCTTATTAGCATAAAAAAATCACTCTTTTACCAGTATAATGTGGTGTGTTTGGATATCATACTCTAGTTACTCATTAAGAATTTCAACTTTTTGCAACTTTGTTCCTTTTGAGCATTTTTCCAAAAGCCTATGAAGAAAGGCTTCGTATCATGCAAATATGATACCCCTATAACACTCTAATAATTATAGACATAAGAAAGGAGGAGAATTAGATTTGTTTACCCTAGTTTTTCTACTAGATTTCCTCCTAATGACTGGCTCGAAGTCATCCCTTTTATCACTTATATCCATAACAATAATTATATTCACCTCAACTGGAGTAGAAATCTCAATTGCTATAGAGATTAACTCAACAATAAATCCCTCAAGTTCATTACCTTATGGAAAGAAGCTTAGTTATTTAAAGGAGAAGAATTCTATTCTAATATGGGATTCCTTAACAACAAAATATTTAAAGTAATATAAGTTTTACTTAACAAGATCAAGTGTTAATCAAGATTGAGGGGAGAGGATTTAGTATTCTAGCTTCCATTCAAAGGAGGTTCTCCTTCAAGATTCATGAACTCAAGATAGTTCCCTCTTTTAAGCCTTTTACCAATAGGCATCCATCTTGTCCCTTGTTGCTTTGTTTGGAATAAGGTGACTTAATCCCTTTATTGTCTAATACTCAAGAGTTATATTATAGATATTAATAGGCTTCCATTGTTGTAAAAAGAGGAGCTGGTAATCATAACACTAAGGATTTTATTCTAATACTCTCTTAGAGTTCAAAGTAGTGTCAAAATTAAAAAGGAAAAGTTTATCCTCATTGACCAAAACTCCTTGCATTCTTTCTAATAATAAAATTCCATAAAATAGATGAGAATAAATATAGACCTCTTGTTTAAAAAAAATAAAAAACTTACTAAGGTGCTCTCCCACTTGAAAACTCTAGCTTTTAGAATCTCTAAAGGAGGGGACACAATGAAATTTCCATCATCAATTTTAGAGGGGCAATAGAGGAGTAATGAAGTAGACTTCCTTCCATTTAGGACCTGATGCTAAAATTTAGGCCTTAAGAAACATGAAGGGGATCCAAAAGAATGTTCAAGAGGAGTACTAAAGTATAGAGGAGGAGGATAAGGAGTAAGTATGGAGGAAGAGGAGCCAGACAAAGGAGGAATGTTATCAGCGTGAGGGATAGACACAAAACTTGGCATTCCTTGAAGTGGAAAAGAGTAGGAGTAACAAAGTTATAAAAAGAAAAGAGTCAGGTCACAATAAAAGAGAATTCAAAATATCATTTAAAAATGATAATAATATTGGTGAGAACTAAGGAAGCGGTCCTAGATAGAGAGGGCAAGTATGAAGGAGAACTATGTAAACTAGGAAGAGGACTGTAGAAGCTGGTGAAAATAAGGAGACACTAGGAGAAGAACGCCCAAAGATACCATAAGGGATAAGAGAAAGGAAGAGATAAGGACATGAACCACAAAGAAAAGCATTGAGCTGAGAGGGGAAAAAGGCCAAGTTACAAGTAGGAGGAAAGAACCATTAAAGAAGAATAATAGAAAGCTAGGGAAGAATATTGTGGAATATAGTGACAACAAAAAGGAAGTGAGAAGAGATGGAGGATGTAGATAGAACTTGTATTTTCAATTTTCCTATTAATACACGATAAGGGCAACTAAATTTAAAGAATATAAATGAGACTATAAAATCTAAAACATTCAAAAACTAAGTTTAGTAGCTCCTTGAGCTCTCTTCAATGATATTCTCTCTTTACTTTTAAAAAACACAAATATTTTAGCAATCTTTGTTTAAAAACTACTTAATAGTTAAATGAAAGGTGAAATATATTTATTGGTATATTATTTTTCATTTTTATATAAAATAGTATATTTATATTTATAAATATTGTAAATTATATTCATTTTGATATCAATTTTTTATATATACGAATATTCTAGTTTAAACATATTGATAAAATATAAAAACAGACAATAAAAATAATTGTATACTTCACACAATATATTTTTATTAGGAAGAATATTAAGTAATTAAATATCTTGTGACATATTTTAGAAAAGATATGACTCCACCGTTTATAGGGTGAAATAAATGGGTAGTTCTAACATATATGTCTTATAACTTTGATATTGTATTATATTATTGATTATTTTATTCATTAATATTTATTTATTCTAGATAACACTTCTATTAGTCATTATTATTGATTAATAAAAATTATTGATTAATAAAATAATGATTAACAAAGTTAAAAAAGGAGGGAGGATTGTTCATTTCACTGTAGAACGGATGCTCTTAAACCCTTTATTTTATAGTACAGAGAGGAAATTCTCCTCTGAGATTTTCCTCAAATTTTAAACCTCCAAATTTAACAAACACCTTTTTTAGGAGTTTGGAAATAATTCAAGTTCTAAACATCCTTAATTACTTCAAACCTCTAATATAATATAAGAATTATCAAATATTTTTAATTTTTTTGTACACATTTTTGGAAATTATAAGATAGTTTTTGTGTAATTTTTCTACCAATATTTAATTTATGCTCAATGGACTAAACTTAGAAATAAAATTCTAATTAATTAAATAATTAACAAATCTATCTGCCACAATTATTAATATATTAACTATACAATTTTGCTAAGAAAATATTTAAAATTAATATTTTAAATGGGATTTAAAAGTTTCAACTTCTAAGTAATAAATAGAAAAGATAAAATTCGTTCATTTATATGAATTGTTAATCATAATTTTGATACAAAACAATTAATTTAATTTTTATTTTTCAATTACATAAAATGGTATACATGATAAGAAACTTTTTTTTAGGATTTAATAATTATTTCATTAAGTAAAGGTTAATGTTACAAGCTTAGAACTCAACTTAGCAATTAGTAATTGCATATCTAAAATTTTATTTTGTATTAAATGTATCATGTCATTAACTTTTATTTGAAAGTCACTTATTGTATTTATATAATTAATTTCTCTTTCATTCTAACATTCAAGGCTACTTAAAGACAAGTTATTCATTAGTTTACAAATAGGACAAAAATTAAACACACGTAATCGCTTCTTGTGTTCCGTTCGAGGACCAATAGTTGGAGCATATCTCATTCATCAAATATATAATTCTAGCAAAATCTAAACAAAATTTACTATGACATAATTTGATTAAATTTTTAGTAAAGAGGGCTAAGATATTAATATTTTTGCTATTTTTTAGGGGAAATGGTTTCTTTGTTTTGGAGAAATAAGATGAAGTCTTTCTTATGGTTAAAGTTTTGATTTATTGGAGATTGTAGAGAAGAGCTGAAATAGAAATAATAATAAACTCGTTTTATTAAATAGGAGGCAATGCATATTTTATGTTTCACACTAAATAGAAATGTGCTTTTGAAAGTTTCAATGTGTTAAAATACTTATGATATTTGACACATACTTTTTTCTAAAAGAGAACATTATTACTATTTGATATATCCTATAAGGGAATATAATGTCTAAAAGCCTACAAACCTAGCTTAACAACTTCCAATTATAATTAATATATTAGAAAATGTTCTATCTATTATTCAGGTAAATATCTTTTTGTTTCTTTTTTAAAAAAGAATGTTCCTTATGAGTTGATTCCACAAGTAGAGCTTACTTCAGCTTTCTTCAAAATAAGCAACCAAAGATGCTTTAGATTAGTTCATCAAGTTGTAAAAAATTAATTATTCCTTTATCCTTATTGTTACTTCAATCCTTATATCTTCCTTTGAATTTCAAGACTCCTAAAAGTTTTAGCGTTGCTTTCATTCCATATGGACATCATGATACCACCACGTGTAATAACATAGTGATTCATATCCCCTTATTAAACTGGCATTCCTTTATCATGAGAGTTTATCAATGATTAACTAGTAGTTAGCATTAAAATGTGTTAATGATTAAAATAGACATATAAAGTTCCAAATTGCACAGAAAAAGTGATAAAAGAAGAACAAGTGGTCATACAATTTAGGGTCCTTTTTACAAAGGATGTATTTGTTAGAAAGATGAAGGAAATGAAGTTTGACAATATTTTCTTAACAATTAACTACAAGATAATGGAGATCTTAGGCAATAGTTTTTTTTCCATATTGTAACAGCCCAATTCTGTTTAGGAATTTATGGTTTGAATAATTTCTTACAAGATTGTAAGGTCAATTTCCCTAGGGTTGGTTTTTTCTAGGCATATAAAAATAGCCCAGGCTTGGCCCAACCTGAAGTTAACGGGCCCAACTCGATTTGACCAAACTTTGAGCCCGACTTAAACTTTTTCTGAAAAAAATTCAGGCTTTAGGAGAGTCTCAATCTTAAGCTTCTTGACCGAAAGCTTGAAACTGTTTAGAAAAATAATGTCATTTTTAAAATTTTAAATTTATAAAGAAAAATTTTAGGCTAGCTTAGACTCAATTAGGCTTTGAACTACTCATACCGTGTCTCCCGGGCTAGGGCCAGGGCCAAAATTTTTAAGCTTGCAATCTGACTTAGCCCTTTGCCATTCCTAGTTTTTCTAGATATATGGGTTTACTAAATTAGCATCAGGAAGTTCTAATAGACTTGATACACCTAACATTTAATGTGCCTTCCTATGCCATTCCCTAATTTTCCCATTACTGATGATGCTACTAACCTTAGTGCTATAGGGATATAGGTGCGAGAAGGAGCTAATAAGCTGATGATTGGTAAGTGAGCCATCTAATTAACACAAGGATGTTAGCTCATTATCCCCTATCTACATTAAATATTGGTATGTAGGTGTTCCCTCAAACTTGGTAGCTATTTCATAAACCTGAAGGTATTTAGTGAACTCTCAACTTCATAAAAGCTTTTTCCTTTCAAAAAGTAAACTTGAATCCAACTCACCCATAATGCTTTAAGATCATTGCTAATATTATATTCAATAATCTTTATTAGAGAATTTATGTATAAGATGAATAGATAAGGGTATACAGAGTCCCCTTGTCTTAACACCTTACCACTAGGGAAACTCTTTGTAAGAACCATATTTATAAGGATATCAAAGGATGTAGTGGTTAGCATTGTTGAATCCATCTGATGAAAGTTTTTGGGAACCTAAAAACTTTTAGCATATACCAAAAAAAAAAAGGATCAGCTAATAGACTTAAAAACTCTATAAAAATTTACTTTTATTATGCAAATACCAAGGAATTCTTCCTACCATATGATTTGAATAACTCTTATGCAAGAAGAATGTTGTCACCTATCAATCTGTTGTGCAAAAATGCTCCTTAAGTACCAGTGATAATCCTACTTATCATAGCTTTCAATCTTATAGAAAGGATGTTATAAATTAGCTTGTATAAGGTGTTGTAACATGAGATAGTTCTAAAGTCCATAATGGAAGAAGGATTTGGAGTTTTAGGAAAAGGATGATAAATTTTCTATTAACTTCCCTAAAAAGTTTCCCTTTTCGAAAGAATTCTAGTATTGCTTCCTTGATTGCATCTTTGATCTAAGGCTAGGACTTCTACTAATATAAGGCATTCAATCCATCAAGGTTTGGAGCCTTACTTGGATTAAGTTGAAGTAGATCATTCTCAGTCTGTTGGCCCCTAGAATTTTTTTCTCTAGTTAAGCATGATTAAATGAATTATGAGGTTTTGATGAATTTAATTTTTGGAGTTATTATTATGTTAATGTTAGTAAGATTATATGAC
>JANZXR010008640.1:0-16539 GCA_027575705.1 Erythroxylum echinodendron
ATTCACACTTCAAATTAAGCATTACAACAAATTTTTATTACAACAATTACAACAAAACATTCCAACAATCATAAGGGGGATTTTATCGAACACCTCATAGGCAATATAATCTCTAACCAATCACAAAACAAATGCATTTTTCATTATTTACTAACAATAATACATATAAACAATAAATTAACTAACAATAACACAAAAAGGCATACAATAACAATAATCATACAAAAATCCATCACCCGAACACCCACGGTTCATGTATAAAACTTGCATTTTTTTGGAGAAAAATATACCCAAGAGAGAGCTTACCTGAAAACGACGCATGATGGGCCAAAAAATGCTCGAAAACGATGATGGAAGATCAAAAAATTTCCCAAAACTAGGGGAAACCGACGGAGGAGAGAAGAAGAAGAACATAGGGGGTTCTGTCAAATTAAAGAAGAAGATTGAAACGATGTCGTTTTATTTATTAGCCAGTCGACATTTACTGACGGAATTTAAATTCTGTCGGTATTTAAATTCATCAAATATTTAACCAGGACATCTTGCTGTTTAATTTTGAGACGGAAAACATTGTCCGTCAGTAAACTTGATATCAAGTTTTCAGACGGACTCCATGTTGTTAATAAATAATAGACGCTAATCCAAACTCACAGACAGAACATTTTTCGTCGGTAAATGTCTGAAGCTATTTAATTGCAGGAAGCATTCCCACAATTTTTACCAACGGTAATGGTTACATTGTCGCTATATGTTGTCGGAGATTTTGCGCAACATTCCTTCTATCTAATTTTTCCGACGACAATTGTTTCCGTCGCTATTTCTAAACTTTGATGATATATTTACCGACGGTCGTTTGTATTCTGTCGGTAAATAGCTACGATTTTTATTCTTTTGGTAAATTTCTGACGCTATTTTATGATTTTCTTGTAGTGTTATGTTTGGTATCAAAGCACAATAACCTCATTTTAGTTTTAATTTTTGGAAAATTTTGAATTTTGGAAAAAAATTCATATTCAAAAACTCATTTTAGAGTTGTTTTTGAAAGTTTTTCTTTCGATTAAAGACAAAAATCTTTAATCAAGTGTTTTTAAGTGTTTCTACATTTAAAAAATCAAGCCTTTAATAAAGTATTTTGAAGTGTTTTTCCATTTAAAAAATCAATTTTTGTGATATTTTATGATCTAGTTTAGTTTGATATCCGACGGGCCACAAATGGGGTCGTTATGACCATATTAAAGGTTGAAGAAGAACTTTTCACAAAATCGCATCGTTTTGTGTGTTGATTTAAAAGCAAATTCTAATGCAATGATTGAGGCTCAAACTCACACCCACATAGGGTACATAGTGAGTCTCTGTTAACTAAACTGAAGATGATATTCTTATTTATTGTGCATTGAAATTATATTTGTATAAATGTTCAAAATGAATTAGTTTATCAAACTTTATCCACATAATTATTATGTTTATATTTTGGATTGTGAATATATTCTGGTATAACATGTTTTAGTGATTAATTATTAGGTTTCAGTTATAGCAACCCTAATTTATATAAAATTATATAGTTATGTACTTAATCATATAAAGAGTCGAGGCATTTAATTGTAGTTAATTATTTTAGTATAATAAATTTTATAACACAATAAATTTTATTATATTTGAATGATTAATTAGCATAAAATATCAAATTATGTTTCCTAATTTTTCTACATGTATTAGGAATTGGAATATAATTGATAGTTTTATTATAAAGTTTAACATAAATATGTTTGATCACTTGCATCACACATTAATTCAAAAGGAAGAAACTAGTCAGGAGATATAAGGATAGGTGCAGTCACAAGCATATCCTTTAACAATTGAAAAGATGCTAAACATTTATCGTCAAAAGCAAATACAACATCTTTTTCAAGCAACATAGTCAAAGGTCTAGCAATCTCAGAAAAATCCTTAATAAACATACGGTAAAAACCAGCATGGCCTAAAAAACTTCTAATGGATCTAACGTTGTTTGGTGATGGAAGTTTCTTAATGGTATCAATTTTTGTTAGGTCTATCTCTATACCCTTGCTAGAAATCTTGTGACCTAAAATAATGCACTCCTGGACCATGAAATGACATTTTTCCCAATTAAGCACTAAATGGGTCTCTTCACACCTAATCAAGACTTTCTCTAAGTTATCTAAGTATGCATCAAATGAAGTACCAAACACAGAGAAATCATCCATAAAATTTCAATGCAAGATTCAAGCATATAAAAAAAAACATCATGCATCTTTGAAATGTAGCTGGAGCGTTGCATAAACCAAATGGCATGCGTCTATATGCGAATGTACCATAAGGATATGTAAAAGTTGTTTTCTTTTGATCTTCCAGGGCTATCGAAATTTGCAAATATCTACTATATCTATCTAAGGCACAATAAAAGTCATGTTTAACTAATTTCTTAATCATCTGATCAATGAAAGGTAAAGGAAAATGATCTTTCCTGGTGGCATCATTCAACTTCCTTTAATTTATGCATATTCTCCACCCAGTTACCTTCCTAGTGGTTATTAATTCATTTTTTTTCATTTTCAACCACAGTGGTGCCTCCTTTCTTTGGCACCACTTGCACAGGACTAACCCAACAAGAATAAGAAATGGGGTAGATAATACCTACAGCTAAAAGCTTTACTACCTCATCTTTCACTACCTCCTTCATATGTGGGTTAAGTCTTCTCAGGAGCTTCACGATTGCCTTGCTTCCATCCTTTATGAAAATGCGATGCATGCAAAAGGAAGAGTTTATACCCTTAATATCTGTAATGGACCACTCAATAGCCTTCTTGTGGCTCCGTAGTACCCTTAATAGCTGCTCCTCTATGGCACTTGACAGACAAGAAGAAATGATTACTGGTAAGTGCTCAGGTGGGCTAAGATAAACAAGCTTCAAATGATTCGAAAGAAGTTTAAGGTCAAGAGAAGGAGGCTCTTCGATTGAAGGCTTCGAAAATAGCTTGGCTGGACGTTGGAGAGGCCTGTATGCTCTATAATGTGTCTAATAGGCCTGCTCCAACTCAACTCCAATATCCTGCAACTCTTCTTGTAATTATTCCCCTAACTCTTTGATCATTCCTTGTGCTTCCCCTTCTAACAAATCTACACAACCAATAGAAGAATTATCAGCATCAGAAGAATAAATATCAATAAAATGGCAAGAGTCAAGAGTAGAAGGATGCTTCATAACATTGATCACAACAAATATTAGTTCTTCATTTTGAAGTCTCAAGATGAGCTTCCAATGCTGCACATCAATGATGGTCCATGTAGTGGCCATGAAAGGTCTCCCAAGAATGATGGGAATGTCTCAATCTACCGCCATGTCAAGGAATAAGAAATCTATCGGAAAGATGAACTTCTCGACCTTGACCAATACATCCTTAATGATTCCCCTCGGATAAGTAATGGACCTATCTACCAGTTGAAGTGAAATAGTGGTGAGTTTGGGCTTTGCCAATCCTAACTTCCTGAAAACAGAAATAGGCATTAAGTTAATGCTTGCACCTAAATCCATTAAAGCCCTATCTATATGCAAATCACTAATAACACATGGAATAGTAAAACTACCTGGATCCTTAAGCTTCGGTGGCAACTTTTTCAACTATATAGTCGAACACTCCTCATTCAGCTTCACTGTGGCATACTCCTCAAGCCTCCTCTTATTAGATAAGATTTCCTTCAAAAACTTAGTATAAGAAGGCATCTGTACTATGGCCTCAATAAAAGGAATGTTTATATGCAATTTTTTAAATATCTCAAGAAAATGACTAAATTACTTATCTAATTGCGTACCTTTTAACTTTTGAGGATAAGGAATCTAAGGTCTTACCGGATATGTGATGGGGTCATCAAATAACCTTGGATGATCTTCATTTGCAGCTGGTGCTTCCTTGGCCTTCTTGTTACCCTTTTGACTCTCTTCTTCTTCACTCTTTCCAACTACTTTATCCTTCTGCTTCTCCTTAATTTCCTCAAGCTGTTTACCACTCCTTAATAAAATTGCCTTTGCATGTTCTTTCTGGTTGGCCTCAATAGTGCTAGGCAATGAACGCGAAGGTTTTTCCTTCAACAGACTTGCAATCTGGCTCATCTGATTCTCCAAGTTTCTAATAGAAGATTCTTGATTTTGCATCCTAACCTTAGTGGTGGAGATGTATTTCGAGAGTAGCTCTTCGAGATTGGGTTTCTCAGGTGGCACAGGATTTGGAGCCTTGAGACCTGGAGGTGGTTGTCTCTAGACATTGGATGACTGTGGTTGTGCCATCTAATCATTCCGCTAAGAGAAGTTTGGATGATTCCTCCACCCTAGGTTGTAGGTGTTAGAATATGGATCCCCTCCCTGTCTGCTATAATTTCCCATATAATAGGCATTTTCTGTCTCTTGAGCAAAAAGATTCCCAACTTGACACTCAGAAAATGCATGGGAATCTCCACCACAATGCTCGCATATGGCACAACTCCTCAATGAAGAACTAGCTCCTCCTCTCACACCGTGCATCAGATTATCTATCTTTTTCGTCAAAACATCCAACTGAGCTGATAAAGCCACTGTATTGTCTACTATACGAGCTCCTGTAGGTCATTTAGGATGCCTATCTGAATGATACTGAAAGCTGCTAGTGGTCATCTCATCAATCAACTTGTAGGCCTGATCTGGCATTTTTCGTATTAAACTACCTCTTGCTGCAGCATTTATGGCACTCCTGGTCGATGGGGTCATTCCTATATAAAAAGTGTTAACCTGTTGTCATATTGAGAACTCACTGTGTCAACATATCTCGAAATAGCTCCCAAGCTTCATATAGACTTTCATTTTCATATTACGTGAAGGAAATGATCTCATTCTTCATCTTTGCAACCTTGGCAGGAAGAAAAATTTAGCTAGAAATAATCTCATCATCTCATCCCATCTAGTAATCGATCCTGACTGCAAACTAGCCAACCATACTCTGATCTTATCCCTTAAAGAAAATGGGAACAGTCTTAATCTCACTGCATCATCCAACACTCTATTATGCTTGAACAGATCACAAATATCCAGAAAAGCCTCCAAATGGGTTTTCAGATCCTCCAAAGGTAATCCTCCAAACTGAGATGCTCTCACCATGGATATAATGCTGTGAGGAATCTCAAAAATCGCAGCTGTGATCGTCGGCCTTATAATGGGAGACATGGGTCTATTATTGTGCCCCATAGTCAAATCCATCATAGTCAACTCCCTTCTCTCTTCAGGATGTGCCATCAGCCCCTCCTCGTGCTACTCCATATCTACAAACTGCTATTCTCTAATCCCTTCTTCTGTGTTACTTTTTCGAGCCAATCTAGTTTCCTTGCGTAACCTGTGAGTATTTTTTTCAATCTCAATATCAAGTAGCAAATTCTCGGGTTTTTGACCACTTGTGAGCATAAACAAAATAAAACAAATAAAAAGCAAATAATAACAGAGCTAAGAATTGAAAATAAACACACCGAAGTAAAGCAATCAAGCAAACAACTAAAACACGCAAATAAACAATGAAGTAAGAATTAAATCTAAGACAATTAACACCGTCTAACCTAATGACTCACCATAAGACAATATCCCCAACAACGGTGCCAAAAACTTGATGTGATCTAAACAAAGCAATACAAATTAAATTTTATCTAGACCAAACTAGAGGCAAGCGTACCTCATCGACAAATAATATAAAATGGTAAGAACCGGATATCATACCCAAGGGATTCCAAAATGAAAGACAATTAAATTAATTGATGCAAAAATACTCAGATGATCAAGAATTGATTGATTTGAAAATGAAATAAAATAAGCGAATTAAGGAAATATGAAAATAAGCTAATTAAGGAAATATGCTTGATGCAAGATATGAACTAAATGCGACTAAACTTAATCAAATGATAAAAATTAGCTAAGGTGTCAGATTTCAATTGGATTAGGCTAAAATCTGTAATGGTGGATTGATTTAGGAGTTACTTCACTTAAGCAAATTAAACCCAACATTCACAAGAATTCCTTTCTCTTTTAAATCCAAGTTACCTACTTAGTTCATAGATAATTTGATATAAAAAGAAGACATTCAATGCAAGAAACCTAAAATTAAGTTCGTTAATCCTAGGTATCCTCATACAAGATTCTACGATTGGTCTACACGTTAGTCTCAAATATATTGCTTGATTGATTTTTTGACAATTAAATCCCAATGGTTATGACATTCAATCACTTAAGGCCTTAATCTAGTTGATCAATCTAAATTAGGCTAAATATGCATTCAATCAAGCAAATAAAATAATACCACAAAAACTATCCTAATCTAATATCAATCCTAAACTTAACCAAAGAAAACTTACCTACATATATTTATCAATGTAACACAAATTATGGTCATAATTTATATTTGCATTGATTAAATCCATAAAAATTAAAATAGTTGAGGAGCAAAAACAAATTAAGAACACCCAATATATAGTCTTTAGGAGAGATAGTTGTTGCTAGTACTGTGGAAAGACTCCAAGTGCGTTGGAGCTGTGTGAGGTGGTTGTGGTGTTTTCCGCTGGTTGCGCGTTAGATGGCTTGTGTCTGAAACTGCCTATTGCGTTGTTTGCCAGTGGTCTGGCGTGTGAGGCTAGTACTGTGTGGTTACCGTGGAGGGTGGCTGCTGCTCCCTTTCTTACTGTAACTAATGTGACTATTTAAAATGGGGGGTTTTTGGTCCACCCTACTGTTCACGCACACACCAAAAATGTTCTCTTCTTTGCTCACACCACACTCTTCTCTATTATGATTTTTAACGCTACTCTCCTTGTTCATATTGATGTACAGAACACTGATACACTTACCAATTATATATTATGCATACCTATTTTATCGCTAAATCATCTCCTTCATTACTGTATATCACTAACGACTTTGTATCCCTATTTCTCCTCCCTAAATCATGTATAGACTAACGTTCAATTGTTGTACTCTTCTATTTAAACGTATCAATGCAGTACTCTATTAGTGGATTCTATTTCCTATCAAATTCTTCACATGGTATCAGAGCAAAACCATGGCAGAAGAGACTAGCACCAATACTTCTTCAACATGATCAACGAGAAGGGATGTTAATGTACAAACCTCCGTTAACATGGACTCTCCCTACTTTCTTCATCCATACGATAACCTAAGAACGATGTTTGTAACATGAGTTCTGAATGGGGGTAATTATCCTACTTAGAGGAGAGCCATGCAAAGTGCTCTCGATACTAAAAACAAAATGCCATTTGTTGATGGCACACTAGACAGACCAGATCCAACATCACCCGGCTATTCCTCCTGGACAAAGTGTAACTCCATAGTGATCTTATAGATCTTTAACGCCCTCTCGCGTGATCTACATGATAGCGTTGCTTATGTAGAGATAGCACGAGAGCTATGGTTGGATTTTGAATAACATTTTGCACAAGGAAATGCAGCAAGTATTCACAAACTAAAAAAGGACATTTACTTGCTCCAACAAGACAGCAAATATGTTGTGTCATATTACACCAGGTTTAAGGCTTTGTGGGATGAACTTCAGATGTTTGACAAAATCCCACGAAGTAGCTGTGGTGTTGGAAGGGAATTTGCTACAGCAAAGGAACAAGAGAAAGTACACCAGTTTCTTCTTGGACTCAATGATGAGTTCAAAACGGTACGTTCTCAAATATTGAATTCACTCTTCCCTCTTTGAGCAGGGTTTATGCAATGGTCATTCATGAGGAAAAACAATATGGTTTGATTAGAGCCTATGTCCCAATCGTGGAAGCCACAGCTCTTACTGCTAAGGTAGATCATATTAATGTTAGGCCCTCATACCGTAATCAAAAGTGATGTGAGCACTGCAACAATACAAGGCACACAAAGGATGAATGTTTTCAATTGATTGGGTATCCTCACAATTGGAAGCAAAAATGTAAGATTGATCAAAATAAAATAAAAAATCATAATTTTTATACTACAGCAATCAATGACAATCCCTCCAATTCAAAGGCTCGAACACACGTAGCCCACGTAGCCACCACTTCCGCCAGTAATAATAGTACTTCACCCATCACTGGTCTCTCTATGAGTCAATATAACGAATTGATGCAGCTCCTTGATGGCAACTCCTTGAACTTGGCCAAATGTGCTGGTAAGTAAACTTCTAATTCTAATACATGGATAGTTGATAATGGTGCTTCTGATCATATGGTTGGATTAAAAGATATGCTAGATGATGCAAATCATGTCCAAAATCATGCAACAGTTAGCATATTACTCACATTGGCACTACTACTTTATCATCGAATATTAGGCTTTGTAATGTCCTATGTATACGGGATTACTTGTAATTTATCATCAATAGCAAAAATCACGAAAGACCTCAATTGTTTCGTTATTTTCCTTGCTGATTTTTGCGTTTTTCAGGACCTTAAAACGAGGAAGCTGATTGGATTGGGAAAATTACAAGATGGAGTTTACAAATGCAATTTTCACCAACCTTCTACTGCTTTTTTTCATGTTTCGAGTACTGACCTTTAGCATCAACGTCTAGGACATGCATTGCTTTCTAAAATCAAACACGTTTCCACTCTTGATGTTACCATCCCATCCGAGTTTGTTTGTGATATTTGCCATAAATCTAAACAATCTCATCTGCCTTTCATCCTAGTATTAATAAAAGTGCCCATTGTTTTTCCCTTATACATTGTGATATTTGGGGACCCTATGCTACATCTTCTTTAAGTGGTTCACATTTTTTTCTCATTATTGTTGATGATTATTCACGTTGCACTTGGGTTTATCCTATGCATTTTAAGTCTGAGACATATAAATACTTAATATTATTTTACAAAATGATTCAGACTCAATTTTCTCTCGACATTCAAAAGATACGTAGTGATAATGATGGTGAATTCACATCTCATGCACTTAAAGAATTTTGGTTTAACAATGGTATCGAATTGCAAACTACTTACGCCTATACACCTCAACAGAATAGAGTTGTCGAGCGCAAACACAGATATATCCTTGATGTAGCTTGTGCCTTGCAGTTTCAAGCTAATCTTCCACTACGTTTTTTGGGGCAATGTGCTCTTATTGCAACATATTTGATCAATATCACGCCTACACCATTGTTGTCCGGTAAGACTCCATATGAAGTTCTCACCAGTAAAAATCCCACCTATGATCATCTTCGCGTTTTTGGTTCACTATGCTATGCTCATAATCATTCATTACCTCATGACAAGTTTGCCTTTTGTGCATCACGTTGCATTTTTATTGGTAACCCATATGGTCAAAAAGTTTATAAGGCATATAATTTGGAAACAAATCAGAGTTTTATCTCACGTGATGTTATTTTCCATGAGCATATATTGCCCTTTTCCATTGAACCTCCACTCCAACCATCCAATGTAGTGCTACCAGTACCCTTGTATGAACATGAGGCTCCTAACTGACACTACAAATGAACCAATACATACATCCACAACCACGAACATAGATCCTATCACAACAGAGATTGATGTTGCTACCACCACGCAACAATCAACAGAAGCTTGACCAAAACGCAAGCGTCAACTATCCACTAAACTTCAAGGTTTTTTATATGACATTCCAGAATCTTTAGCCCCAACATCCGCTAATTCAGGTATTACTTATCCTCTTTCCTCCGTCATTTCATATAATCGTTTTTCATCATTATATAAAGCTTTTTTAGTGGTCATCTCCTCCATAGATGAGCCTTCCACATTTTCACAGGCATTCAAAGATCTTCGTTGGCAAGAGGCAATGCGCGCTGAAATTGCTGCACTTGAAGCTAACAACACTTGGACATTAGAAAATCTCCCTTCAAGGAAATGAGCCATTGCTTCCAAATGGGTATACAAGATTAAATATAAGGCTGATGGTATTATTGAGCGATTAAAAGCTCGTTTAGTTGCCAAAGGATTTAATCAAATTGAAGGAGTAGACTATCACGAGACTTTGGCACCAGTTGCTAAGCTCACTACTTTTCGTTGCCTATTGGCTCTTGCAGCCATTCGTAATTGGGATTTACACCAACTTGACGTCAATAATGCTTTTTTGCATAGCGATCTTCATGAGGAAATTTATATACAGGTCCCTCAAGGTTTTCGTTGTCTTGAAGATTCTCGAGTATGTAGGTTACAAAAATCTCTTTATGGTCTTAAACAAGCTTCAAGACAATGGTTTGAGAAGTTCAAATCTATATTAACCAATCTTGGATTCAAACAATCCAAGGCTGATCACTCTCTCTTCACTTCACTTCATGAAGAACATTTCATTACTGTCCTTATCTATGTTGATGATGTGATAATTGCTGGCAAAGATACTGCTGAAATTCATGAGCTCAAAAATCAACTCCACAATCAATTTCACATCAAAGACCTTGTTCCTTTGAAGTGCTTCATTGGGCTTGAAGTAGCACGCTCTCCCAAAGGTATTGTCCTTTCTCAACGTAAATATGCTTTAGATATCTTTCATAACACAGGTATGCTAACTGCCAAATCCGCTACGTCCCCAGTGGAGCAAAAACACCACCTATCAGAAGATAAAGGAGACTTATTGGAAGACATCTCTCAATATCGCCGCCTTATGGGGAGACTTTTTTACCTGACCATTTTGCGGCCTAATCTTAGCTATTCTGTTCAAGTGCTTAGTCAATTTCTCAATGCTCCGAGAGAGGTTGTTTCCTGTAGACCCACAAGCACATGAGATAATAATGAAAAAAGATGGAAAAATACAAACTGCACATATATCGTCAAACAGTCAACAACTGACCTCTTCACCAAAGCCCCCTGGACGAGATCACTTTCATACTCTTGTCTCCAAGTTGGGCATTACGAACCTTCATGCTCCAACTTGAGAGGGCGTATTGATTTAAAGTACACTAATACACTTACCAATTCTATATTATGCATTCCTGTCGCTAAATCATCTCCATTATTACTGTATATCACCAACGGCTCTGTATCCCTATTTTTCCTCCCTAAATCATTTATAGACTAACGTTCAATTGTTGTACTCTTCTATTTAAATGTATCAATGCAATACTCTATTAGTGGCTTCTATTTCATATCAAATTCTTCACATGGGGTGATAGGGTAGGTGTATCAGTGTGCTACACGTCAATAGTTCACGCAGCCGCCACTCCTCTATTATTTTCGTTGTGGGCTCCTCTTCTTCGTTTGTCCCTCTCTGTTTTATTTTTTCAACCTTTCCAGCCTTATATGACGCTGCTCTCTTATGCTACAGCTGCCAGCCTTTCTTTCTGTCTTTTTCACGCCTTCGTCCTTTTCCAGCCGCCACTCTTTACTTTTTCTACATTTCAACGCCGCCACTGTCTTCTCTGTTATTGATGTCCAATAAGGGTATTCACGTCCTGTCTTTTTCTTGGCCGAAACGTTTTTAGGTCCTGGGCTGCTTCTTTGTACTCTGCGTTTTTGGCCTCCTCTTTTTCACGCTGCTACGTTGTCGTCTGGTTGCTTTGTGCTTTTAATATTTCAAACCCAATATGTTTCAACGTACCGTTTAGACATAAACTTCGTTAATTTTTATTCAATTCGTTAACTTCAGACTAAACCTAATTTAATTTGTCAAAATGCATAGCTAACCTAAGACTAGAAAATTGCAGCTTGGGTCAAATAACGCCTGAATCCGAGTGCAATCCATTAATGGAACTAAGAAGGTTTTTGAACAAAAGAGCATGAGCTTGTAGTGGACGTGGTTAATGTAAGTGTCACCTTTTGGTATTAAAAACAGAGGTGCGAATAATATTCCAAAAATCCGCACATTGTTTTAGTCTTCCACTATGCCTTTGACGTGAAAGTCCTTGCGTGGAAATATGTTGACTGATGAAGTTTCGTAGAGACTCACACCCTTCTCCCTGGTCTCTATATATGCAAAGAGCACCTTACCAGAACCATAAAACACAACACCTTTCTTCTATTACTCTACTTTCTCCATATTGGTATTTCAGTCCAGTGATAGAGCATATCGCTATATATATTTATATATATCTGATGGAAAATCAAAGATATGTGACTCTGTTTCTGATAATACTGATGATTGTAAGCTGGGGGTCAGTGGAGGCAAGAGCAATTGATACTCCGAAGAAGATTAATGAAGGCTTACTTACGCCAGAACTTGGATATACCAAATCAAAAGACTTCTTGACCGAGTCCAAGGCCCTAGCACCATCAAGACCAAACTTAAGAGGTATAAATTCGAGTACAATTTCGGACTTAAACTTATTCAAATTTTAAGTTTACCTAAACATTTCAAGTTTTGAATTCGAGTTTGAGCAAGCTCTCTTTCTTACATTCTTCTTCTTAAAAAATGCTTTAATTCGAGTTTGAGCAAGAGATTACGTGCATATTATAGGATATTATTTCATAAAAGGAATAACGAATTAAAGCATTTTCTAGAATGTTTATTTAAGTGTTTAATGTTTAAACTTTTTAATTTTTAAAACATTATATTTATTAACATTTTGTTAATGTGACTAATGGTTAAAAATGATAAAGGACGGCTACCACCACGTCCAAGGCATCCTCCAAGGCGTCCTCCAAGGCAAAGTTAAAACAATGCCATTTGCGTCAATGGAATTCCGATCGAGCCGAATATGACTTTAGGACAGACCGATTCCTATTGACGGACGATGTGAAGACTTACGTTTAAAGAAGTTATGCAACTTTTCATTTTCGTCAAAATAATGTTTGACTATTTCATTGTGGTCACTTATTTAATTTAAAAAAGTAATGTAAAAAAAAGACAACGCTTTATTTTAACAAAAAATAAAATTTAAAAATATATATTTTACATATGTTTATTCTTTGTGATAGTTCATCTTAACCTTAGTAAAAATAAAAAAAGATAAAATATGAATCGATTTTTTTACATTACACAAGACTCGTAAAATGTCATGAACGATCTTGATCATTTTAAATCACTAAAAATAATTGAAGCCTTTTTACGAGGGTTTTTCCTTTACTTACCATTAAATACCTCCTTTGCATAAACTTTGCTCTATGAGATATCTCAATTTTTTTTTGACAAATCAGAGAATGTTATAAAATAAGAAATAAGAGTTATATACAAAACAAGAGATTGCCTGCACATCTCTTCCTTGGCCAAAATTATCATCTTAACTAAGAATATTAGGTATACCTAATAGCCACCTAATAGCCACCTAATAGCCACACACCAACTATCTCAATTTCATTTTTGTTTGTAAGCAAACTCTAACATATATACTGCTATTCGAGAGCAACACCGCACCAATTAAAAGAGACAAAAGTGGGAGGCTAAGGCAAAACAAAAAGAAAAAGGGGATTTTTTTTATTTGATCGGTCACAAATTGTGTTCTCTTTTGTTCTTCTTATATACTTTTTAGGAGGCTTTATTATATTACTATTCAGAATTATTGGGGATATTTTGATACTTATTAATCCTTAAATTATTAGGAGGATTGAATATTGATTTACTTATTATTTTCAAAATAGTGCTGATTATTGTCCACCAATGATATAAATAATAAAAAACAATATTTACAGTTATTTTTCATCAATTGCTCATTAATCATATAATTTAATAAATCGAATCGAAAAGTTAACTGATTCAAAATTCTTACAGTGAACCAATCGAACTGGTTGAATTTCTTAATTATTATAAATATCACTTAAGTACATATCTCTAAACTCACCCGATAAAAAGAAGACTAAGATAGAAATATTTAGAAATGAAATTTTTGTCTAACTCGACCCAAAATTAATAGGTTGAGTTTAAGTTGATTAGACTTCAGGATTGGACTCAATCAAAATGTGTAATTCACTTTTTAAAACGATGTCGTTTAAATTTAATATTTTAAATGATGAGATTAAAAAGTTCATTCCCACAATGAGATCGTATTAGAAAATAAAATTAAAATGATATTTCTTTTGATGATCCAAATAGACTCAAATTATGTGACTGGTTCATGTGAGAATTTTCGATATTTTAGATAGTTTTAATACTCATAAATGGTCAAACGTTATGTAATTAATGGATATAAATGTTATGTTTTTGTGGTAAAAAACTAGCATACATGATGGGAGCACATTGATATATGTTTTTTCTTGCAAATTTTTGGAGTCCCTAAACTTCTTTTCTCTTCCTAAAATATACACCATCGATTTACTGAGAGATTGGGATCAAGCTTGCGAAGTGTATAGTGAGAAAAGGAAATTCTTTCTACTTATTTTTTGTTTATTTTGGGAAAACGTGGTTACTTGTGTTTGTGTAGCTTTCTTTTCCTTAGTATCTGTTACAACGGCGGCTCTTTTCTACGCATTCTTTCGTATGTGTGCCAGCAGTTTATCAGACTCCATAGTTCCTGGAACCGTTAGAGTTTGCATCTTCATGTCTGTTTTCACCATGTAAATACCTGTTATTGCTTCTACCAAGTCTGTCGTCTTTAAATACATCTTCTCCCCCTCTCTCTCTCTGACCCATATATCTTTTAAAATAGGAAAACATAGACGAGTCATCAGCGAGAAAATTTTTCCGAAATTTCAAACGTAGATCTACAACGATCTAAAGCCCCAATAGAGATCTCGAGACCATTATTATTATCCTCCCCACCTCGTCTCTCTTTTGCAGGGTCGGAGCAGCCCAAAACAAGGTCGGGAGCGGCGCCTGTAACACACGTGCCCCCCTACTGTGCGTAAAACCCACGCGCCTCCCCTAGAGATCAGCCAGAATTTTCATATATTAGATCTTCTAGGCAGCCATTCTGGGGCCACCCTAGGTACAATTCACTTTATCGGACTTATTTTTTGTAGCTAAACTCTGATAGTTTCGTATATATTGATTTTATTCCTATCAGTATTGTTTAATATTGCTTGCATTTAATTCGTTGATTTATCTATTATACTTACTTAGGCTCTTACCTCAAAGTTGTAGAGGTGTCTCGCTTTTGGTAGTGGGGAGTTGTTGCGTTGTCTCGCTTCCATTTTTTTAATCATTCTTTTGAGCATTTTTTTAGTTAGTTTCTGCCCTATTGCATAATAGACCCGCGTAGTAGTAATGATAACTAGAGATCGTACCCAATGATTAGGGGGCGAAGTAGGGGGAAACTGCAGGCTGGGGTGGAAAATGTAGGTTTACATGTCAGTACTTGGAATGTGGGGACCTTGAACGAGAAATCGTTCGAACTCGTCGATGTATTTAGGAAAAGAAGAGTCAATGTCATCTGCCTTCAAGAAACAAAATGGAAAGGGCAGAAAGCAAAGAAACTTCGAGGGTACAAATTGTGGTATTCAGGGACTGAAAGTAGGAGAAATGGACTAGGAATTATGGTGTCAGAACAACACAACAGCAGTGTAGTGGCGGTGAAGAGATTTGGGGATAGACTTATGACGATAACCTTAGTTGTCGGACTAAAGTCGGTGAATATAGTTTGTGGTTATGCACTCCATGTCGGGTTGGAGGATAATGAGAAAAAGGAATTTTGGGATAAGTTAGACAATGTAGTAACTACCATTCCTAGAGACCAAAAAATCTTCATCGGCGGAGATTTCAATGGCCACGTCAGAGCAGGGGTCGACGGATACCACAAGGTACACGGAGGTTTTGCTTTGGTGTAAAGAATGACGGCGACAGGGAGCTGCTAGACTTTGTATCAACACATGACCTGATGGTGGTTAATACTTTCTTTAAGAAGAAAGATGACCACTTAATCACTTTCCAGAGTGGAGGACTCAATACACAAATTGATTATGCTCTTGTACGTCAAGGGTGCTCCCAACAGAAAAAGTGGCGTCGCAACATCTATTATTACTTACAGATGTTGCATGGAGAAATCAGAATAGAGAACCTGTTCGAGCACAGCGAGAAAGGATACTCTGGACAAATCTCAAGGGAGCTATGGCGTTAAACTTTCGAAATACCATTGCTCCAGTTTGTGCAGTAGAACGAGTAGGGGAGGCAGACCGTTTATGGACGGTCATGTCTACAGCTATTCGAGAACAGGCAAAAGAGATGTTAGGAGCTACCTCTGGAAAAAGGAGAATGGATAGGGAATCATGGTGGTGAAATAACGAGGTACAGATAAAGGTTAAGGCAAAGCAGGAAAATCTCAAAAGATTGATGGCAACTACTGATGAGCAAGAGAAAGCCAAAAGAAGGGAGGAATATCAACATGCAAAAATAGAAGCGAAAAAAGTAGTCTCAGAGGCAAAAACAAAGGCCTATGAAGAGATGTATCAACGATTGGATACTAAGGAAGGCGAACAAGATATCTATAAGCTCGCTAAGGCACATGCCAAAAAGAGTAAAGATATCGACATAGTTAGGCATATAAAAGGAGAAGACGGGAGAACACTCTTAGGAGATAAAGACATTAAGGACAGGTGAGAAGTCTACTTGATAAGTCATTTTAAATACATATGTTTTGGACTTAATTTTGATTAATTTGTGAAATTGGTACTCAAATATTGATG
>JANZXR010008661.1:0-16536 GCA_027575705.1 Erythroxylum echinodendron
TCTCATTATAATTTTATTTGCAATGTACAATTATTCCATGGACTTTATCATATACATCTAAACATGTACAAGATAAAGAATGCCTTTGAATAATTTGTCACTAACTACAACCAAATCGATTGGTTGTATGGTATAAACCAACAATCTCCCACTTGCACTAAGCCAGTAGTTTAAGTATCTTATACCATATCGCTATATGACGATTGTTCTACTACTGGCTTAATGAGAGAATTCTACATGATTCTCTATAGTGAGCACTTGCTTAAGTCTTACAATTCCTATCTTAATTATCATCATAATTAAAAACATTTGCTTAAACACATTCTTGGATCTTTGATGAGACATTAGCTCTTTATGCATGCCCAGTGGCTCTAATGTTGTATAATACATTACTATCCCGAACAATGCAAAGAAACTCCATCAAATTCACTAAAGAACTTGTTGATCCAATTAATCATTTCCATTAAATGAAAAAATGTATTATGGCTCAATTATAACCATTGCAACAATGGAACTTTCCAATCCTAAATGATATTTTTCTAAGTAAATAATCCTTTATTAAGATTTACTTTTAAAGTTATATCCTTATCATTTTGAATTCAAATATCGACTCACACATAGAGTAATGAATATCTTTAATACTTTATAAGTATCTGATATCTCAAATATTAAATATCTTTAGTACATTATCTATATACTTGGACTTAGAATAAATTAACAACATCTAATCTATCTCTATAGATCTAATTCCCAGAATTAAGTTGTTAACTTTTCATATCCAACAAGAGTTGTTCTTGGATAATTATGTGTTCAACAATTGAAAGTTAGAACTGTTGTCCTTTGTAAGCAATATATGTCCACATACTCCCACTAAAGAGGACAACTATACTCCCACTAACCTTCTTATAGACATAATTCACAATCATCTTCAAAAATGAACTTTTTGAATTTATCATGAAAGTAAATCTTTCAATGTCTCATATTCTTTCAACTATACATCAAATGTATCATTAAAGGCAATAGTTCTAATTAGATGTAATTTTATGAGCTTTGAAATTTTCAAATTTCATCTTACTCCCATTACTTATCTTGAGAACTATTCTCCTATAAGTATACATTGAATCAAACAATTTGTTCAATGCATCTGTAAGATTATATCCAATCTTTTGGATATCTCATAACCTTTTATTATCCAATTTAGTTCTAAACTTAATGGATAATGTTGCTTCACCTAAGCATCACATTCTTGATTCATTAACTTTGACTCTTTCAAAGACCTAGCATTTCATAACTAATATGAAATCTTGCTAATTAATTCAATTGGAACTATTGAAGATAAGTTATTATACTAGGTATCGCTATACAAGAAATAATATTGCTTCCTACAATATCTCATATTGTATGTTACTCCTTACATTAATCCATACCCTCATGGAATTTTTGTTATGAAGGCATTTACTAGTGAATCTCATTCCTTATAGATAACCGAATATATAAAACTTGCCACAAGGATCTCATCCATATGCTTCAGCATTCTCAATTCTTAATTTCTGCCTAAATTCAAACAATTTGAATTTTGCAAAATTTTAAATCACATTTCATTTAATACATATGATTATATCATATAAAGTCATTGGTAATATAATGAAATATAATATTATCCTTTTTATGAATCGTTATTCCATCTAGTACATCACATGTATAAGAATTAACAATTTAATACTATCATCGTTCTTTCATCAAAGGTTAATTTGGTTATTTTTCAATTTACAAGTTTCATAAGTTCCATACGATTCATAATCAAAAGGATACATATATCCTAGTATGTAACTTTGTGGTTCTTGTTATGTTGATTTAACTAATATGGCATAAAATGACAATCTCGGTTATCCAACTTTTAATTCTTGCTTTTTATGTTAAGCGTAAGTCTCCTTTGATCCAACACATACAAACTCTTTGTATAAAATTAGATCAAATATTTTTACTTAACAATCTATTTCTAATCATGCATTGAACATCACAATAATGTTAAATCTAAAGTCGGCATCAAACACTCATAAGCATGAATTAGAAATACATATGATCTTTATCATATCATATATAGGCAAGAAAAGTCATGCAATAATTTTCTTCTAATGACAGCTATTATCATACTGTTTCTAACCGTTAATTGTAGTCTACAATAATGTTTTTAATAGGCTAAATTAAGTGGAACAATTTCATCAAGGTATTATACATTTTAGCTCTACTCCATGCAACCTTTTGCATTTTGCTATCATGGTGTTGATATACATCTTACATGTTTTCAAAGTTTATGAGACATTAGTTAATTCAAAATGTCAATATATTTTGTCATCTATATGATTTTGACATATCTCTAAAACTTTGTCATCGAATCCTCAATGGGGATTATAACATAATAACATAATGGACATACAATTTTCTTTTCTAACTTTTAAGAACACTTGTCCAAGAACTTGGTTCACTAACTTAGTATCAACTAAACTAAATAAGGTAAATTCTACTAAGAACAAAATATAAGTTTAAGGAAAAACAAGTAATCAATTATATGCCATGACTACCAAATAAGATTAGGACTTTAATCATACATTTGGTTACTCCTACTATTTTATTCGAAATAATAGCCCTCACTACTATTCAGAAAGATTACTCTAATCTCTCTAGTGGGTTAGGATCCCATTCAAATATAGTTGACCTTGAGTTTACTCAACAAACCAACTAGACTTAAATTAGGTAGATAACAACTTTGTTAATCACATCTCATGTGACTCCTAGATCCGTTAGGTTGACAACTCTTGCCAAAACATATCTTATATGTCATTCCTAACCTTGCCACTAAATTCATGTGATCATGAGTTTGCTCATCCAAATCACACAAATTTAGTTAAGTAGAACCCACCGTCATAAGAGTAAACATGTTCAGGTTAAAGTGGCCTTGGGTTTGCTCAACAAGCCAACTATAAACAATACTCTGGTTTATTCTTATAATAATAGAAGACAACAACCACATTCTTAACGTGTACTTAATATTTTAACGAGGGATTTAATTACATTTTTCTCATCAAACACAAATTGCATATAAAATATCACACATATAAAACATACAATTTATCATAAATCCAATATATATATCAACCATATAAATAAAGTATGCAATTTATGCACTCATAATCAAATTATATGCATAAAATATCAAGCTTCGTTTGATTCTAGTTATTGATCTTCATAATCTAAAATAACATTTCCAACTCTTTGGAAAAATTAAAATAGATTAAAACCATTGATTCCTAAATAAATTAAATTCCTATTCCAAATAGAAATTTGATTTGATTTGAAAACAATTTTCAAATCCAATTAGAAACTATTTCCAATTTATCTAGACTCTTTTGATTGAATTTAATTAAAAACAATTTTCAATAAATTGTACTTCTTATTTATTATAATTTAGAAAATTCTTTTACAAAATTATATAAATAACATATTCTAATCTAATTAGAAGGCTATTCCTAATCTCATTAGAAATTACTTTTCCTTAATTAGAAAAATATTTTCCAAAATTAAAAGAAACTACTTTCAAATTTAAATAAATAAAATAATTTTAAATTTAATTAAGAAAGTCATGATATCTTATTTATTTAGAGATTGATTTCTTAATTAATTAGAAAATCTTTCTTTAATAAATTAGAAAACTATTTTGAAAAAATATTAAAGAAAGCATATTTTTCTTAATTAATAAATGAAAACACTTTTCAAAAATTAATCAAGAAAAGTACTTTTCTAAAAATCAAGAAAATTATTATTCATAAATAAAGAAACAATTTCTAAATAAATTAAATAATAATTCTCTAAACAAATAAAATCATAAATTTAATTTATCTCAATCAAATTGAAATAAATATATTTAATAAAGAAACATCTTTCTTAATTACCGTAGAAAACAAAATTCTTAACTTTAAGAAGCGTAATTAATTAATTAATTTCAATCTAATTGAAACTAATTAATTCTTATTTTAGAAACTACTTTTCTAATTAATTAATTTCAATATAATTGAAAATAATTAATTCTAATTTTAGGAACTACTTTTCCAAAATTAGTTCGGAATCAACATAACTATTAATCTTAATTATATTAAGAAAAATAATTTAATTTTGGAATTGATTTTTTTAATTTTAAAACAATTAAAAAATATTTGAAATAAATGTTAGAATATTTTATTTCAAACTAAGGATTGGATTACTATAATCCAAAATCCAAACAAGTTTTATTCTAAGACTAGAATAAGCCTATTCTAGACTTAGATATGATATACCTAGAGCCAAACAAGCCCATTCCTAAACTTATGTGCAAACATCATCATCTTCTTTGAGAAAACCCTAAAATGAAAGAGGCTAAACCCTAGCCGCCACTTTCCGCAAGCCAACCACCGCGGCCTCCGTGCCGCTGCAGTTGTTCGCCTTTGACCAACGTGAATGTCTCAAGCGTCCAGCGTGTTTGCATCTCCCACGCTTTCCTCCTCCATCGTCCATTGCTGCGCCGTCCACCGTCACCGACAGAAATGTCCTATGTCACCGCCGGCCTCATCTCATAGAGTCGCACTCCGACGACCAAGCAACAACACCCAACAGACTCCCTTCCAACGCAACCCTTCCAACCAAAAAATCCATGGGTTTTTTATTCCGATTCGCAACCCAGAATTCCCTTTTTTTAACGCAAACCAAGACAAACTTATGTCCATAAACAAACCTAGATTCTGGATTACACAAATCTCATGCTCAATTTCTGGTTTTCAGTCACAACACATTGTGACGCGATTTCTGTTATTCTTATTCCAGAAATCACATAACACCACAAACTACAACACAAACACAAACCGCCAGACAATCCTTACTTCGACAGTAAAAAAAACAACGTTTTCCTCTAAGGTTCCCAATTAAAATCTTCGTTATGAGTTTCTCAAACCCAGACATGAACAATAAAAGGAAAACGTCAAGACAATCTGGGTACTTCAGATTTTGGCTTCGAGTGTTTTAGAATTCTAATCAGAACATTTTAGATTTCTGGGTTTAGGGTTCATACTGTATTACTCTGAAACACCTTTCAGATTTTAGTTGCAAACCTTTTACAATTCAATTCCAAAATTATAAACAATAACAATCAAACAATTTAATCAAATTATAGAAATAAAAACCCGCTCTGATACCGCTGTCAGGAAATCAGGTTGGGATCTGGTCCTGAACGCAGCAGAATAATTATGAAACTTTTTCGCAATCTTTGATTTCCCGAAAACTAAGATCCTTTTAATTCTATAAAATGATTAAAACAAATTATAATAAAGCAGAAACTTAATTCGTACCTAATTTTGAAGTTTGATCTTAATCTTGTCGTATCCCTCGAACCGTTCCCGAAACTGATCCGTCTCAACCACTGCAGTCGCACAAGTGTCCCACCTCTAAAAGTATCCACAGAACAGGTTGAGAGAACTCTGTAACTTTTACAGAGAGGGTTAAGCATGAAGTACTAGCTCCATAGAGCTTTAGCCTATTTATAATAAGCTTTGGACATTTTAGTAATTTAATTAACTAATTTCAATTAAACTTTAATTAGAATTACAAATAATTCTAATTAAATACCAATTATGCCCATATAAGAATCAATATCTCATATTGATCCTTATTTATTAAATATCTCATATTTAATCATAAAGTTTCTCAAACTTTACAATCAAGTCCAACTTGATTAAATTAACTTTGCTCTCTTCAACCTATTCTATATGTGAGACCCATTAGGTTTCCAAATATGTTAGCAATGATTGTAAATTCTAATTCTAATTCTAATTCTAATTCATAATTAGAATTAGATAAATTAAAACTCATTTTAATTTATCTTTAATTCTCTAATTAAATAGTTTATAATCATAGATCAAGATTGGTATCTAGCAATGCGTCATGGCCACCTAAATATTTAGGAATGTCAAAGTAGTTTTGACTAACCTTTTTGTGCCTGATTTTTCTGCATAATTCAATTCTTTTATCAACTAATGTTCTAATTAGACATAGAGCATAGAATTAATGTCTACTCTATTTTGAGTCTAATCATATTAGTTTTCCGCCATTAGCTATTGATTCAATTAATGATATTTGTAAACTATTTACAAAATATCATTTCATTTTGGCCAAGGATTTTCCGAATCAATATTAATCTAAAACAACTAAACATTCTCCCTAATTACTTTAGGGTGATGAATCATATCTTGATCACTCAACTACCTCCATATAATTCATGCTACATCTAATGACTACCGATTAAAAGATTCATGATTAAATAGATCATAGATAGTATCAAAACGTAGCAATCCCTATACAAGATAACTTTGGTGATCTCAAGTCAAAGGATCACTTATACAATTATCACAATGAGAATTTCATAGACATACAAGTAACGTTCCAAATGGGTTTCTCATATCGGGTCTGTCCAGTAAACTTGTTTACTAACAAGCACCCATACGTTTATTTAAGTATCTTTATACTTTAGCCTATAAGATCAACTACTTCCTTCACAAGAAAAAACACAACATGTGCTAGTCTTTTATGTTCTATTAATGTCCAGTCTTAATAGAACAATAATCAGAAACAATTTAGAAATAATACATAAATGTATTATGAATCTCATAATTATAATCTAATTAAATTTCATTTGTAATGTACAATTATTCTATGGACTTCATCATATACATCTAAATATATACAAGATAAAGAATACCTTTAAATAATTTGTCACTAACTACAACCAAATCAATTGGCTGTAAAGAATAAACCAATAGGTATATCACTCCATCCCGCGTGACATCCTGATAGTGCTTCAACTGAATCTTGTTCTGCTATAATTAACGTTTGTTTTTCTAAGCTCCTACAGTCAGTGACGGTCGCGGTGAATGCTTAGTGGAATCAGGAGGACTCACCCCAGTTCCAGATTCTCCATTATCGACTATCTATCGCAAACTGGATTTGCGAGGACTCAACCCACTTCCAGATTCGCGATTCTTGATTGTATCGCGTGAAAAGGCTGGGAAGGCTTCCAGGAATATAGTTGAAGGCTCCCCACATTCCATAACCCTAGTCTTGGCTTTGGAAAGGCCCTCTATAGAGGAAGATGCTCAGTCGGGACGGGAACAGAAGAACCAAAGAAGGAGCTGCAGAAGCGGTCGCGGGTGGTTTATTTCCAGAAAAGGAAAAAAGGCAGGGTATAAGTGTACAGCAGAGAGTAAGGTAGAGAAACAAGGCAGAAGATATTTTATATAACTTTCCTATATTTTTGTATAAAAATAAATAAAAACATACCTAAAATAAAATTATTGCATATGAAAGTAAATTTAATCAAAAATATTGAATATAGTTAATAAATCCAAATCTTCTCATTGACATGTTTGTTAAGTTATAACGAGTCAAATAGATGAAGCAATATTATCTTATTTTAGAACCTTGTGATATACGCTAAGCAATCCACTTGTATCTAATTCTTGTAAACTTAACTATGATCAAATAAATTTCTAGCCTTGACCTTAAAGTAATTTAATTAATTATGATGAAAGTGGATAATTTTAGCTTATATATTCATAAATTACTATTTTGTGAAATGTTCAATGAATTTGTAGATATTGTATATATGATGCTCGACGCATGATGTCAAGTAATTAGTTTGTGAATAACTTTTTAATCAATGTGGCATTCCAAAAGACTTAAATAATTAAGACTTTATGACATAAATTTCAACGTGAATGAATTTCAAGGTTCAAAATGCCATTAATAATTCAAATGCAACGTAAATTGAAAGGTTTTTTATGTTTGCAAATAATTAAGATTCCATAAAAACCCAAAGTAATTAACTAACAATTTTTTGAATCATAATTCACAAATCTAGCTCACTTAGATCTATATTTCTGTACAAAAAACAAACCCAACAACGGGCTATGGAGCTAGGAGCTGGTGATGGAGCTTGGAGAGGGTGATGGTAGAACTGGAATGGCATGTGGCAGGAGCTGGCAAAGACAACGGAGTTAGAGGCTTGGAGCTTGAGCTGGCAACATTGAATAGATATTAGCAAGCTGACAATGGCAGGACTTCTTGGAATTATGTCACGAACTAATCGTTACGTAATAGATTGAACACTGCTTTTATGATTCTTAACTTTGTTTAATAACAAGACAAATGATTATATTATCATATTATGTTTATTGTTTTTATCCTAATATTATAAGTTCTTGATTAAATTTATATATTTGCCATTATAATAGAGATTATGATAATGAGAGTCAAGTTTTTAGGATTTAATCTAAAATTATTCTTGATTGTAGGATTATCAAATAAGGACTTTAATAATCTAGTTAGATCAATATATATGTAATAGTATATATTGGATAGATATTAATAGATCTCATTTACTAAGTTACATATATAGATGATGTATATAAAGATAAAATCATTAAACTGACTAAATTAAGAATTCCTAATGATTAATATTACTTATGAACTATCAAGTGGGATATTCTCATAAAGATTTAAATGTGTATTTTTCCTTTAATCTGATATCATCATAGTAATCAATAGGTTACTTATTATATTTTGAT
The DNA here is from genome assembly GCA_027575705.1 of Erythroxylum echinodendron. Classification (NCBI taxonomy): domain Eukaryota; kingdom Viridiplantae; phylum Streptophyta; class Magnoliopsida; order Malpighiales; family Erythroxylaceae; genus Erythroxylum; species Erythroxylum echinodendron. The sequence continues at coordinate 8,646 of JANZXR010008661.1, forward strand.
GTCGGATGCCTAGGGTGTAAAAATACTAATTGAATGATCATTGGATATAATTAAGTACCTATCTGATTACCGGTGAGTCAAGATAGGATTCATCGACTCTAGGTAATAATTTTGAGCTCTATGTTGTCAATAATCTTAATGACTTTGGGCAGGCGATTGAATGAGTTAAGAAAGGAGTTTCTTAAGTCATTCACCAATCATTAATGATCGACATGTAACATAGTTGGTTACCTAATAGGATTTGACAGTTAAACCATACTGTAGGATAATTCGGAATTGTAATGATAGAAGGTAATAATAGATTATCCTTAATCAGGTTTCGTCTTTATAAGGTTGTTACTTCACACTATCCGGTCGTTGAGTGCTGTTAAACACCAACCTTGATTAGTAATTAATTGGATTAATTGTTACCGATTTAGTGATAAACTTATGTGATCACACACTTACAAGTATAATATTTCTTGTTTATGATTATTTAATTTATTATAAGATAATTTATTAAATAATCTATACAACATATTTTTTTTGCTAGCACAGAAAATATAATTAATATTGGAAACTATCTTATGTAAAATAAATGAATAAAATAAAATAGTTTTAATTTTCCTTTTATAAATAATAATTATTATTATTATAAAAAAAGAGAAGTTAATCAAAATGGCAAAGAAGGCATCGGTTGGTGACGTTGCCATGTTTTGGTTTTTGGATTTACATTTAAAAACCAAAAACGGAGAGAAGTGTTGCGTCTTTTCCATTTTTATTACATGATAGCTGCGTTTAGATTTGCGATGCAGTGGGAATAAGTACTTATTCACTGCAATTTTTAAATGCAGTTATATGTTTGGATTTGCAGTGAACAACTGAAGGTTGGAGAAAACTACGGTGCCACTGCAGAAATCAATAAACAGAAAGAGAGTTGCGGTAAAAAACTACTTCTGCTGTGGAAATTTTACTTTCCATTAATAACCCTCACTACAAGTATTATTTTTTATTATACTCTTAATTAATATGACTAATAATATATTTTTATAAAATATTTTATTTACTAAATTTATTTTATTTATATTTTCTTATTTTATTATTTATAATTTTAAATTTATATGACTAATAATATATTTTTTAATTATTTATACAACAATTAACAGTTTATTAAATCAATGGGCTTTTTAGTCATTTTATCTCTTTTCAACAACCGCAACCACACTTGCCAAACACCTATTTTCATATTTCAGCATGTATCTAAACAGCAATACCAAACACATAAATATTTATTGAGAATAAGTACTTATCATTTCAGCAGATTGATTTCAGCATGTTGTCAACGCGTCACCGCTCCTCCAAACCAAGCCTATAACTTACGAAGAGCAAAAGGTGATTCCTATTATGTTGAACGTACAATCTAAATAGCAAAGGATCAGAAGGAATTTGATTCTTCTTTTGTGTTCTTATCGTTCAAATAAATCTAAGAGAGAAAGAGACAAAATAATTTTATTCTATCTTTGAAAAAATTCTTTAAAATATTCCATAATCATATCAAATATTAAAAGTGGGACGTATTTTTAGTGTGAAGTAAGTTTATTACTGATTAATCCTCACAAAGTTTAAGTATTTTTTTTCCTCACAAATTTTAAGTATTTTTTGTATGTTCTTGCTATAAGTATGATTATTAAATGCAACAAATAAATTTAAGATTGCAATAATTATTTTTATTTCTGCTGTGTATACTATCTTTTAGGGGTAGTGCCCTGGCATGGTAGACGCTATGATGGAAATGGATTTATGGGTGACCTATGTTTGTGAAAATGAGTGAAGCTGATAGTGAGTCAAAAAGAGAGGGAAGGAGGGAGACAAACTTAGCTACGTGCTTCAGGTTAGCCCACATTTTTCTTTTTTCAATTGTCTTGTACTTTTAAAATTTATAATTCCTTTGAGTATTATATCAGTTTTTTTAATATCGACCGATACTATAATATGGTACAATACTATAAATTACATTGCTGATTTTTAGTTAGTGAAGTACAACTATCTATCTATATGTTGCTTTTGAGTTTTTTTTTTATTTTATAAAAGAAAATGAGGGGTACTGTATATAAATTGTTTTGAACATTTTACGTTAGAGACTTCGAATGGTAAAAGAAGAAGATGCTCAATCTCGGCAGAAGAAGTTAGGAACGAAAAATGATTATTCGACTTCTAATTTTGAGGGAAGAGCCATTAACTTTTGATGTGAGAGAAAATCATCTCCCATCTCTCTAAAAAGACCCCCTTCCTAGCTTGGTACATAGACTAAACCTAGCAGTCTAACCCAGTTCATTTTCATTTTCAGGTAATCAGCCCAACTGCCAAAACTCTCGCCTCACCTAATTGAGCTGACAGTTTACCTTTAATATTAAAATGTCAGCTCAAAAAAAAAAAAACACCACATCACCGTCCTTCTCTGCCAACCCAACTAGCTATTTGACTGAGGATTTTGTCATTCCGGTTGAGTCATAGGTTAAGTCAGATCAGGTTAGCCATATGGTCAAATTGGATCTAAAAATTTTGGCCCATAGTTTGTCTATAATTTGGCTAATTTGAGTCAAAATTAAGTCGGACTAAAATTGACATTTTTATTTAAGAGAAACTATTGTTTTTTAAGGGGTGGAAATCAAGTGTATCTCTTGAAAAAAAAAAACCTCAAAATCATACCTCCATGGGTCAACTTCTACGGTATTCCTTTGAAATACTGGTCTTCTAAGGCCATCTTTTTTTTTGTATACAATGGAAAGGAAACAAAGGAACTAAAAAACACTAATGCTCCCCTTGCCTAGAGGACACTCCTTGATTATATCGTCGAACCCATGTTATTAGAGCAGGCAGAATGTCAGACAGGACATGCAGACCGGGACTGGCGAATGCTGCCATAGAGGCCAGTTGGTCAGCGCTCTGATTCCCTTCTCGATACATATGTTGAAGGTGAATGACCCAATTGCGACCTAACATCTCCCGGATAACCTGCACCAAGAAAGTAACCTCGGTCACACAATCAGTCGAAGAAGAAAGAATATTAATAACCTCTAGGGAGTCTGACTCGATGATGAGTTGTCAGATGCCCAAGTTCCACGCTAGGCGAAGGCCATCCTGCACCCTTGTTAGCTCGGCAGTTAACGACGAACAACAGCCTATATGTGTGATAAACCCGCCACACCATTCCCCAGCGGCATCTCGCTCTTCTATTCTGATTCATGGTTTCTCTTGGCTATATGATTCAAGCTTTAACAAATAGTAAATGGTCTTATCAATACACAAATGTATAACTCCCTAGGAATTTCAATTGCGCTTATATTCATCACTGTAGGAATTGGGTTCAAGCTTTCCCTAGCCCCTTCTCATCAATGGACTCCTGACGTATACGAAGGAGTGCGGTTCGTTCAAAAAATTCCTACCTCTCTATCTATCTCTGAGGACCTGTTCTAAAAATAAAAAAGTCGAGGCATTTCGAATTGTTTGTTGACATGGACAAAGTCAAGGAAAATCTCTAAAATTATTCCAATATTGGACCTTGGACATATAATAGTTCTGAATCGAATCTCTTTAAAGCCCCTAACTGTACCCCGCCCAGTCCCAAGGTGCATAGCTCCATTTGTATTTAATTTGATCCACTCGTCCTACAGTTGTTGCCAATTCACTGCATGCCCTAAAGGCAAACCCAATGGTGGCATAACTCGGCCGGTCACTTCCTGAGCTTTCGCTATCCATTAAACATAATGTAAAACAATGCGATATCCTGCCCCGGGCCAGACAAACTCTAGTTCAAATATGCTTCGATTCCGCTATTACCAAAGAAACCAACAAGCGACACCATAAACGGTAGCCCAGACGCCGACACTAGTGTCTCTATGTTGAGTAATATTTGATCCCATCCACCTGTCCTCATCCTGTTGAAAAAAATCAGCCACTATTGCCTCAGGGTTAAAAGTGCGCCAGAACACAGCCACTGGGGGACAATCCCGTAGTGCATGCAGTGAGGTCTCGGCCTGTCCACAGTAGTTACAACTGTTATCCGTAGTGAGATGTCTAACAAATCGCTGTTGATTAGTCAGCAATTTCCTTTAGGCCAGAAGCCATAGGAAGCTGCGAATGCATTGTGGGCTCACCCATTTCCAGACCGCTGTCCAGATGGGACTTTGCAGCATGGGGTCCAAGTTGATAATTAATTCATAGACTGTGGCCACCGTAAACTTCCCAGACGATCCCAGCCCCCAAACAAGTTCATCCTCCCCCCTGTGCTCAGTAGGGGTTCGCATGTCAGTGATGATCTCGCACACTGAAGAAGGAAGATAAGGCCTAATCATATCCCAATTTCAGTTACCATGCACGTCCACATATGCCTGGATGGGAGTAGACAGCATAGTATCAGGAAGAGGTGACACTGTTTATGTGACAAGGGGACCCCAATTGGGTAGCCATGGATCAATCCAGAAGCGGGTCTATTGACCATTACCTATTTTCCACAGCATAGCAGAGATTCCCTGCCAGATATGCGAAGCTCTTGATGTCGGTAAACAATCTGGAATCGATTGAGAGTGAGTTGATATTTCGCTCTTAGGACTTGAACCCATAAAGTTGATGGCCGAGTGATCAACGCCCAACCCAATTTGGCTAGTGATGCATCATTTGTTGCATGAACATGCTTGAGCCCTAAACCACCCGACTGCTTCGGTGTACAAACGGCTGTCCAATTGACTAGGTGGACTTTACTGTGGCTAGCGGTTGACCCCCAAAAGAAGGATCGCATGATTTTTTCCAAGTCCTCACATAATTATCGTGGCAACTGGACAGTTTGCATTGTAAATATCGGAAGGAAGGCTAGAACTAACTGGGTTAAGGTCACATGGCCCGCTAAGGATAAATTCTTCGCTCTCCAGCCTGCTAATTTTTGTTGTGCTCGATCTAGGATGTATTAATACGTGTGCCTGTTGGTTCGCTTATGGATCACAGGCAAGCCAAGATATTTTCCAAGGTTGTCCGTGCAACGTACCTGCAACTCATGGCTAATCCAACGTGCTCGTTTCGTAGGAACATTCTTGGGAAAAATATTCTGGACTTGTTTCGATTCACCCGTTGTCCCGAAACTTGGCAGAATTCTGCCAGGATTCTCGAAATTGTTGTGATCTGCACATCAGTGGCTTCACCAAACATGATAAAGTCATCGGCAAAAAACAAATGCGAGACAGCCGATCCTGTGCGGCTCCACTTAAACGGCTTCCACAGGTCTTGGTCCACTGCTTGGGCAATAAGGTGCCCCAAGCGCTCCAGCAGAGCACAAATAAATAAGGCAAAATGGGGTCGCCTTGGCGAATGCCTCGGGTCGAATGGAAAGGAGCCGATAGAGTACCATTCCACGCTACCTGTATTGTGGGCGTAGCCACGCATCTCATAATGACACTGATAAGGTGGTGGGGAAGACCGATTTCCTGGAGGATATCAAGCAGGAATGTCCAGTTCAAGTGATCATAGGCCTTTTCTAGATCCACTTTCAGCTCGAAATATCCTATCTTACCGGTCTTGTGACGCATGGAATGGATGATCTCTTGAGCAATAATAACATTGTCAATCAAGTGACGACCCGGGATGAAACTGCATTGCGTGTTAGCCACTATCTTGTCTAGGTGTGGTTTCAAGCGGTTGACGAGTACTTTCGATATGGTCTTGTATAAAACGAAGCACAGGCTTATAGGACGAAACTAAGTAATATAGGTAGGAGATTGGACTTTGGGGATCAGGACGAGGATAGTATGCTTCAAATCCTGTTCCCAGAGTTCATTGCAAAAAACCCGCTGAATATACGTGACCACCGAAGGGACCACTATGTCCCAATGCTTTTGGAAGAACAGGACCGTAAACCCATCCACCCCCGATGCTTTATTAGGGTTCAGGCCAAACATCGCAGATTTAATTTCGGTGGCTTGAACCGGTTTCCCAATGTCTAGGAGTATCTCTTCCGGTAACTGAGGGAAAATGCTAGAAGACTGGAGACACTGCGAGAAGACTGGAGACGTGGGGGTGTCTCCCCCTCGGTGGTGTAAAGTTGATCAAAATAACTCTGGCTATGGAGCTCAGAGTCGATTGATTTACGATTTCATTCCCCTGTTCATCGAGCAGGCGTATAACTTGTAACTTCTTTCTCTTGTGCATCGTGAGCCAGTGATAGTAGGCCGTGTTGCGATCCCCCTGTGCTAGCCAATCACATCAAGGTTGTTGATGCCAAAATAACTCTTCCTCGTATAACACCTGGATTAATTCCTCACTTAGTTGATCCTCCAGGGCTAAGAGGTTGTCTGATGCCTCCTGTTACAGAGCCCTCTGGATATCGTCCGAACGTGCGATTAACCGTCGCTTACAGTGAAATATGTTTCCAAAGACATTGCGATTCCATTGCGTGAGATGGGTAGAAAACTGACTTAACGAATGCACCAATGCCTTATCGTCTAGGGACCACTGGTCAGCTACAACCATAAGGAAATCCACATGAGCAATCCACGCCGACTGGAACCGAAAGGGTGGGGGACTGCCTGGGGATACTCTTTGGCGGTGAAATGTCACCAGGATTGGCTGGTGATCCGAGCTCATAAATAGCAAATACTTGTTCTCTGTGTGCAAGAACAGATCCCACCAATCCGTTGAACAAAATGCTCTGTCCAACTGCGCCTAAATGGTTCCCCATCACCAAGTAAACCGTGATCCAATAAAACCCAGATCCTGCAGGCCACACCTCTAGACCCAGCGTTGAACTCCTTACTAACTACCAAACTGTGCGGGGATCCCCCCGTTTGTCCGCTTGATGTAATTTTGCATTGAAATCCCCCCCGACAAGCCACGACCCCTGTATGGAGTCGCCAATTGCACTTAAGAGTTGCCAGAGAAACTTTTGGTTCTTCCTTTGCGGGTTGGCGTAAATAGCTATGAATTGGAAGTCGTGTGCACCATAACTAACTTTCGAGTGAATGAGTTGCTTATTCACTATCTCGATCGCTACGTGAATATCCTGCTTCCATAAAATCCAGATTCCTTCGCTAAATCCGTCGGCTTCTACCCTGAAAGAGTAGTCCATACCCAGCTTATTGATGACACCTTGTGAACGATTGCCACTTATTCGCGTTTCTACAAGCACCAAAATCTTGGGCTTATAAACCCGTAGGTAATTTCTTAAGATAGTCTGAAACCGTGGGCTTCCTGCCCCTTGACAATTCCAGATGAGGATAGACATCATGATAGATATTGCATAATGCATTTTAGGCACTATGGGAATCAATCGCCCCTTCTAGTACCATATCTCTAACATCTTCGATTCCCTGTATCATGGAAACTTTAACAGGTTCTGTTTCGATTAATACACCCTTCATATTTGTGACTTCTATCCGAGGATTGGAAGGTTCGGATGGGGGTAATGTATGTTCCGCCTCTGGGTCAGGCTCGGCCTCTGGATTGGCTGCGGGTGCCGTCAGTCGTGAGCCGGGTGCACCCATTGGCTCCTCCGAAGACCCGAGGTTGACCCTAGTAGCAATGAAATCCTGGTGAGATTTTAATTGGGCTATGGTATGAGGGTCAAATGGGGTGGGCTGCAGAGGGGAGGGGAAATTTAGGCTGGGGGTCTTGGCTATGGGAGAGACCAGAGTGGGCTGGGCATCTCTTGGATTTCCTTGGCCAGGCCGTGTGGCAGGCCTGGCCAATGGTTCCCTAAATCCAAATTGTTGGGCCTTGAATTTTTTTGTTTATTTTAGTAATCATGATTTGAATGAATTCTGGTATTGTTAGATAAATTATTTTGATTAAGGTTAACTATTATGTCAAGTTTAAGAGGATTTAATTCAAGGATTAATGGAATTAAAGTGTGGATGTTGTAAGGTAC
>JANZXR010008757.1:0-16530 GCA_027575705.1 Erythroxylum echinodendron
GCCGGGACCACAACGAATTCGTACCTTTCTCTGGTTGGCGGCTAAGTCGAGATTGCTCACCAACCAACACAGAGTGAGCCGGAATCACACTACTGATAGTACGTGCCACGTTTGCGGACAGGCGGAATCCATTTCAATATGCTTTGCCTGAAAATCTCATGCTTCCCATCAGCTAAAAAATATACTCTTACAACCCCACCAAACTGACCAAAAGCCTTATCTTTTTCAAACCCATTATTCCTCCTTTGAAACTATATTTTATTCAGCAATCCTACTTCCAATGTTCTGCATGTTTTCAACTACAATTAGGGATTATTATTATTATATTTAGAAATATGTTCTTTGTATCTATATAAGCATGGCCCTTTTAACAAAACAGTGCACTTGTTCATCCATGGTAGAGTAGAGTAGCTCAAGGTAGAAAGGAAACTTTCTGTTAATTTACTTCCTTTGTGAATTGACCTTGTTTTTCTCTTGCTTCACTTAATTTTTTCCTCAGACTGCCTTTATATCTGATGTACTGAATGCATGAATTCTTGCAACAAGTTCCTGAGATTTATTTGATCTTTGGTCTTTATTACCGTGTACTCGAGGACAAACATCAATTGCCAGAACTGACGTTAGCAATTGGTTTTTTTTTGTTCATGATCACAGTTTCCGTGATATAGAATTAAAGAGGGCCGTTATTGCCAGTACCAGCAGATTGTACAGAAAGTAGAGCACAAAAGTTGAGTTTTAGTTCTGTTGTACGCAACAAGAAGTCTGTTCAAGTTTATATTTTGGTTGCAGCTCATCAGTAATTGGTATGTCTATATGTTACTCAGATGTTCTTTCTATTAATATACTACCAATATTTCTTCTTCCTCTCTTTTTACTGCATCTCTGGTGTCAATCCTCTCCTGTTTCTGGATATAGGAATAAGAAAAATCTGTTCTAAGATCAATGGAGAGTTTGGGATGGGACGAATCACAAGTTCTCACAGACACATCATCCCTGTGGAGCAATCATGAGCATGGCAACACTGAAGGGACCTTGATCATGCCCAACTCAAATTCTTGTGTGTTCGGTGGCAAGATGGATCTTATAACAGAAGATTTCTTCAATGAGTTTCAAGCATTTCAAAAGACTCAAACATCACAACTTAATCCAGATTCTGAAACAGTAAGTCAGAAGCTATTCAGTGACTAGTTTGATCTTAAGTTGAATATTCACTGATGAAAATTGAATCTTTATTGCAGCAGCAGTACCAAGAGGCACAAAGATCAATGGTTAACACAGTAGTGGCTGCAAAATCAGGAGTTGGACCAAGTTGGCGAGATGTTACTTCAACTATAAAAATGTACTCATCTCCTTTAATTAATAAACATTATTCGGCAGCTGTTTTGGACATAGGAGATCCATTTCAAGTTATCAATGGCTTACCAGATGCAAAGACTGGTGTCTCAACAGGCTCACTAGAGTCTCTAGATTGCTTGCTATCAGCAACTAACAGCAACACTGAGACATCTGTGGAGGACGATGGAGTTTCAATGATCATCCCCGATTGCAGGAACTTGTGGAATTTTGGTTCCAACAGTGTTGTTTCATCAGGAGAATCTGGCAACACTACAGTTTGCAATGGGAGAAACAACGAAATGCGTTGTCCGCTCAGCGAGCTCGATGAAACTGTCTCTCAAAGTTCTTCAGATCAGATTTGTAACCAGGGAAGGTGTTCACAAACAAAGCCTGTTTCAATAAAGAGAAGCCATGATGAAACTGAGGCTACAAAGAATCCTTATTTCAATCTTCTCCCAGCTGATATTTCTGCAAAGGAAGGTGGTTTCAGGTTCATTTCTGAGAATAATCCTCCGAGAGCAAAGAAACCCAGATTAGATAAGCGTCCAAGCTCTTCAAACATCAACTTTCAGCAGCCAAGTTCATCTATGTCATCGTCTATAATTGATCAGGAGCCTGATCCAGAAGCTATTGCTCAGATGAAAGAAATGATATATAGAGCAGCAGCTTTTAGGCCTGTGAACTTAGGCTTGGAAGTGATGGAGAAGCCTAAGAGAAAGAACGTGAGAATATCAACTGATCCACAAACTGTGGCTGCAAGGCAAAGAAGAGAGAGGATAAGTGAGAGAATAAGAGTTTTACAGAGGCTGGTCCCAGGTGGTTGCAAGATGGACACAGCATCAATGCTTGATGAGGCTGCAAACTACCTCAAGTTCTTGAGGTCACAAGTTAAGGCACTAGAAAACCTAGGCCACAAGCTTGGCTCATCATCAGTTAGTGGTCTACAACCAACAAACATTGCTCTCTCTTCTTTACCATTCAACCACTCTTTTCCCATGCAGACTCAATTTCCACTTCAGAACCCTAATCATCCTCACCACTCTCAGAGTTGAAAAAAAAAAAAACCAACACAAAATATCCCTAATAATTAGATCCTTAATCATGGTACTTATCATCATTTGCACACCAATGATTAAGAGTCCAAAAAGCCAATATTCTAGCTTTAAAGCAAAGTACAGAAGCTAATCCAAAGATGTTTTACATAACCTTCATGATTGCTTTTCTATGATTCCTGGTTTAAAAGCATTGACTAATTATACTTTTCCTTATTATCATCATCATCATGACATCCACCTTCCAAGATCAAAGTGAAAGTTCAGTACGGAGCAGTTCTATTTCCTTTAGTTTTTTTTTTTTTTTTTTACCTTTTCTGCTTCCAGTTCTATATGGCTTGTAATTACTGGAATACTGGAAGAGAAAGTATGGTGAAAGCAGTAAAAACTAGGGTTGGCAATAGTTAATTTTTACTACAGCCTTTTGCATGCAAAAAGGCATAAAAATTATAGCTCTTATGATTAAGATCAAGGGCTCGAAAGTGATGATCATTTTAGCATGTTTACATGGTTTTGTTTATTCTGTCCAATGTACTCAAAGCTCACTTTTCTTGGAGATGAGACCTTTATCAAGTATCTTTAATATATAATTTTGTTTAGCTGACCAATGCAAAAGACATTCTCTTACGATTAGTGAGCCCCAGCCAGTGGTCCTGTCTCCTTGATTCAATCCAAGGCGTGCCCTTGAAAATCACTCCCAATCTCATTGCATAGCACGTTTATGCTTCCTTCTTGGCAGGGTACTTAAGTTATGTTCATAATAACCCTCCTCTCATTTTTTAAAGAACTCTTCTAATAATCCCTAAACACATCCAACTAATCAGTCATAATGATGATGGAGGAGATGATGCTTGGATGGTGTCACAAGACTTTGATGTGTAACTACACTTGCTTGGTGGTTCTGATTTTGTCTTATAAGAGTAGGACTTTGATTGGTTCAAACTTCAAAGTAAGCTTTCTTTTTTTGTGGTTGGGGATGTATGGAATATGCTAAATTTAGACAAATTCTGTTGTGAAAAGAACCTAGACCTCTCCTTGTATGGCTTTTGTTTTTATGTTCCTTGTTCAAGTTTGAAGAAATGCCAATTGGGGAAGGTCCCAAGATAACCAATTTGCGTTTGCGTGTATTGAAATCTCTAAGGAAACCCTTGTCTTGTAGTACTCTCCTCCCCCAAGTGGGAAAATTTTGACTTTGTTATAAACAATTGTGATATGATTGATGAGTATGTATAAGTATTGAAAATGGACAACTAGGGTTTCAAGTAGGAAACTAGACTAGTGGCTAGCCCAATCAAGTTGGCCAAGCCATCAATAAAGCTATCTATTATTAAGTGACCAATCCTAATGGATTGTTTTTTTTAATTATTATTATTATTATTATTATTATTATTATTATTATTATTATTATTATTATTATTATTATTATTAATGAAACCTATAAATGTTATTTTTGCATGTGTATTAAATTATTATATATTTTAAATAAATTATTTGAAAAATCATTAATTTAAAATTAAGTAATGAATTGATATTTTTAAATTTTAATATAGTTTGATTAATTATTTTTAAAATTTTCAAATGAATTATATGTTCGTATGGTGATGTCTTACTTTGGTTTTTTTTTATTATTATTGTATAGTTACAACTTGCCCAACGGAATACGTCCTTGGATTATTGGCCTACAATCACCAATGATGGCAGGCAAATATTGTTGACTTTTTCTTTTTTCCTTTTGCCCTTTTTGGGGTTAAAGAGTCAAGGATGATGAAGCCATATCTCCATTGTTTTTGACATATATACCCTTTTTTTGCTACTATTTATTTCATCATAAAAAGAAAAAAAATGACCTAATCGTTTTGAAAAAAAAACCTTTCATCTTTATTAATTTCTAACAAAAATTTTTAAAATTTGCAACTTTAATTCTTTGTTCACAAAACAGTGAAGTTGGTCAAGTCAATCTTGTGTAATAAGGAATAACAATGAATTGAAGTGATTGAATTGATAACTTCTATAATAGCATGAGTCCGATTTGAAATTCAATAGCTTCGAGTTGTATAGCCCAAATTTGTTGGATCATCTCAAAACGACATTAATTTAATCTAATTGATTAATTCGACGATAATTTGAATAATTAAATCAAAATGAAAAATTGTAGAGGTTAATATTTTCGCAAACTGTCTGATTTTACGTGATTTTCTCTAACATAAATAAAAACAAAAATCAATCAAAAGAAAAATAACAGACGACACAAAAAATTTGGTAACGCAGTTCGGCATTCCTCGTCTACATCTGTGGGGCCCTCACTGAGATTAATTCTTTCACCGAAATACAATAGATTTACCTAAAGTTTTACTAAACTGACGTCACTCAACTCTTGACACTATATCTCAACCTCACTTCCCACACCCAATAACACGAGTAATTCGTTTTAACCTCGATAGAGAATTTTTTTTAAACAACTTTTAATTGAAGACAATTAAACAAATAACTCAAGTGATTAATCAATTAAGAACAGAACAATAAAACACTTGAGATAAAAGAGAAGAATAACTTCCCGAAAAGTCCAACTCCATTGAAATAAATCTGAAAATTGTCGCAACAAAATATTGACTGATTTTTGCAAACTCCAACATCAACTCACGAAAACTTCCGTAGAAATCACAACTTCAGCTGTTCACCAAATTTTAATCAACATATAGTCACGCCCAAAACTTCCATCCAACCAACCGAAATTTCACAAAGTAAAAATAACTTTATTTGCAAGAGCTTGGTCACGCGAATATACACCTTCATTTGTATTTCAAAAATCCAAATCATGCATACTGCACTATTAACGTCAACTGTAGATTTCACACGTTACCATTCAGCCCACTCACTCACGTAATCTTCACACACTCAAAATCAATTCACCATTACGCAGACCACTTAATTCAAACAAACCACCTTATTCACCATTTTATCAAGATCGAGACATGCACGATTATCACAACGAATACCCACACTAGTCACATAGACATTAGCCGTAGGTTCTCCAAAAAAACAAAACACACACTTCACCAAAGGCACTCACACACAACACCACAAGAATCAGCCGTAGGTTTTTCAATCACAAAGACCACACCATCGTGTGTTTCGAGAAAAATCACTTAAGTCATAATAAAACTTAAAGTAATACTCTTCAATTACATCATTTACGTAATTACCCCACAAGTCTTCACCATATCCACTTCTATTCAAAATAGGATTACATACTATCTAGAATATTATTCAAATAATTCTTTTAAATACAAGGCAATAAAAAATTTGATAATACTAATTTATAAAAAATGCCAAAATAAAATAAATAGATATATAAAACATATGTCAGATATAAAACAATGACATTTTAAAAGAGTAGATTTATACAAAATTTCAAAGTGGCCTCTTAGACTTGAGTCAAAGTCAAATGTAATCAACTTATACTTAATCCATTGAATTTGAACCGCATCAAACCAAAATTATATTCCTTTTTTGTAATGCTTATAATACTAAGAAAAAAATGTGATTTTTTTTGTTTATAACGCTGATCTTCTTTAGGAAAAAAGAAAACAACTTTCCATTTTCAGTTCCATTTCTATTTTTCTATGTATAGGGATTGGTTCATAATATACAACACAGGTTCAGTGCAAAGATGTGAAAAACATTTTATGGCATATTTATTTTTTTACATTCTATCAGTTTATTTTGATGAAGATCAAAAGAACTACCTTGCCAGGGGAGATTCTCCTATATGCAGATTCATGCTGAAAACTTCACTCGGATTTTCTGTCTGAAAGGTCTGACCCTCTATGGTTCGATGCCTCTCCATTGCCAAACACTGCCAATTCAATCACTACCTGACTCATGTTTGGCCTTCTCATAGCGTTAATGTACACACAATCCATTGCTAATTTCATGAATTTCCGCACACTACAAGAAAATTATAAATTACCAATGGAATATTACTTACGGTAAAAATACCGTAGGCAATTAACGATGGAAAATCAATTCCTGCCGGTAAAGTTATTGAAAAAATTTGCATTTAGAGACGGGCAAATTTTCCGTTGGTAAAGATGGAAGAAAATTATCCCAACAAATTTTAAGATGAAATATAATGATGGAATGGATATTTCCGTTGGTAAGTTTTTCGGGAATGCTTCATAGCAAAAAAAAGTATCGGGTTTATCAACAGGACTCCATTCCGTTGTAAATCACTCTTCTGTCAGTAAAATTAAAACCTAAATGTTGCCATTGGCTTCGACTTCAACGTTTTTAATAAATTGAAAACGACGTCGTTTGGTTTTACACCAAACGACATCATTTTTGGTTAGACCAGCGCGGTTGTTCATATTTCATTTGTTTTTTCTGAAAACAAGCACTAAGTTACTTACGGAATCTCAAATCTCTTATCTCTTTGAATTGATATTTTGATTACCCTCGTTGTACTTCCTCTTTCACAGGATCATACTTCAGCACCAAATTGCCTCACTACACACTTGATATATATCTATCTTTCTTCTTTATTAGCCGCATGCTATCGACGCTATATGCATACCGCCAAAGTGAGATTCTCTTTTGAAAGTGAGCGTCTAACCTACACATGATCGAAGCCACCCCCTTGTCGATGTTCATTTTCTCCAACTCTCTTTCATTTCCTCTTCTACAGCTTGTTCTTTGTCATCGTCGTCGTTTGTGTTCTCTCCGTCCCTTCTGCGTCTTCATTCTACTCCTTCGAGTGCTTCGATTCCCTTCTGCATCTTTGTTTTGCATCTTCTTCCTTTGCATGCTTCGGTCCCTTCTGCATCTTTATTTTGCGTCTGTGTTTTCGTCCATCATTCCTTCTGCGTCTTCGTTTAATCATTGATTGAGCTGAGTGTGTTTTTTTAACTAGGTTTTATATACTGCTTTGATCATTTGGGTTTTTGTTTGTGGTTTGATTGTATAGGTAATCATCGGTTTATTTTTTTTTACTAGGTTGAGGTATTGGTTTAATCATCGGTTGAGGTACCAAACCCATACATATAGTATAAGCATCGGTTGTAGTTAGATTATATTTTTGTAATAGCATTACATGCAATATACTGAGGATAAAATTAACTAGCATTACTCTACTAACTAGAGTTAAATTCTTATTGCATCTGTTTGTAATCTTCAAGATGATTATGTTAATTAAAGGTTTGAAGTCAAAAAGATGGTCTCTTAGTTGAGATTAGAATTCCAAGGTAAGGCCTTAAGGTTTGATAGTTATACATTAAGAGCAATTATTAGGATAAAAACTGAGTTTGGGTTAACCTTTGAGAACAATATGAGATAATTAACAAAAGAAAGGCTAGTATCATCATTTCTTTGCATTTAGAGTGAAATCTAAAATTTTGTTTACTGTTAACTCCATACTTTATTAAACTGATTAAGATTTCTATCCAAATAGTTAAGGGGTAAGGGAAAAGTGAGCCACCTTGCATAACACCTCCAACTCCTTTAATCAAGCTTGTCGTTACCCCATTTATCATAATACTATAACTAACTACGGTGATGCCTTGAGATATCGAATTTATAAATTTTCCTAAGAAACCTTAAGTTGTCATAGTGCTAATAACGAGAGACTACTCTATAGAATCGAAAGCTTTGTTGAAATCCACATTGATAGTGCAATTTTTGCTTAATCTTTTCTTATTGTGGCTCTTGATAAGCTTTTGTAATATCAAAATTTTATCACTTATCAACCTGTCTTTAAGAAAAGCTCCTTGAGAAGTATACACAATTTTGGACACTACAATCTTCATCTTATGAGCAAGCATTTTAGAAATTACTTTGTAAATTATGTTGCAACATGATATGGGGCAAAAATCCTTCATGACACTTCTTGCACAATAGTTAGTTAAAAATGATTATTAAAATTTAGTAGTTTCAATATAAGTCTTGACTTTATAAATGGTAGGAAATTAACCTTGTTAAGTGAAGATGCTTGAATTTGACTTAGTGAGAAACTGGTAAGTCCTTCATGTAATATTTCTTTTATTTTGAATGTTCATTGATTTTGAAATTCTAGAACTTGAATTTCATCTTTTTGATATTACATGTAAGATGTATACTAGCATTAAAGCGACAAAGAAACTTACAATTTAGTTTGATTCAAATTGCCTATCCTTTTTGTATATTAATTCATTAATGAACTCTGTTGATCCTTATGTGAAATTTTAGCCTTTTTATAACCTTTTCTAAAGAATCTTGAGCCTAAAAGAAAAATAAGTAATTACTCTATAATTCATTATTAATCGAGCTTTTATTTGTGATTTGTCATGGTTATTACGTATTGTATACAAAGAAATTAGTGAGAGGGAGATAGTTATATATATGAAAAAGATAATGTAAAAAAAACGAGAATTTGTGCGAATTGAAAAAATATAAATAAAAGAAACAAATTCGAAAGAAAAATAATGAATAAAAAGAAAACTTTATAATTTTTTTTGATTGGCATGCTTCCTATGAACAAATTCAAAAGAAAAATAATGAATAAAAAGAAAGCTTTATAAATTTTTTTGATTGGCATGCTTCCTATGCTTGAAAATAATGAAGGAAAAAGGGGTTATTCCAAAGATATAAGGAGTTGGTGACGTAATGTGTGTATGTCTATATGTAATATTTAAATTTATTTGCTCTTGCTCTACTAATTACAAAACTTTTTTGCTTCTCTTATTCACTTTTAATATTTAACTCACTCATCCCTTTTGGATTCATTATAATCCTATTTAAAGTCCTTATAATTTTTGGCTTTATATATCTATTTAAATATTGGAGATTAAATGATTTTCAAGCTTCTGATAAGTTCAAGTTCGTAAGAAGATGATGAGAGTACCTTATCAAAATTTCAAACACTTATACAAATGAGTGATATCTTGTGAGAAAATGTCAAATTATGGTGTTTAAACTTAATGGAGGAGGCATAATAGTGTTTACTTTGTTTTTTTTTTGTACAGTGATCTACTTAAAAAATATTATATATTTTAATTTTGTAATTTAATAGACTTAAATTCGTATATCTTTTATTGTTAACTTTAAAGTTAATAATCAATTTTGATCGATGTTTATTGGTAGCATTTAAGTAAATCCTTAGGAGACTATAATTTTTTCTCTAGAGACACCTAAGGGTTTAAATTCTTATTGAGTATGCTAAATGTCACTGCATACCTATAAAAGTGGAAGTATATTTTGTTTTAGTTGAAAAAGCATACGAAGAGAGAGGACTGTTAGAAATAAATCTTAAGCAATAGTCTTTTGTACCTTTAAGATAGCAAAGAATGCGCTTGACGGGCTTGAGGTGTAGTTCTGTGGGAGAGTTGAAGAATTGATAAACTTTATTTATAGCATGTTGAATGTCTGGTCGAGTGAATGTGAGGTATTGAACGGTGCCAACAATAATTCTATAATATGTTGCATCTACACCCTTTTTTTTTATATGAGCCTTTTCCTTTAGAACCATAGGAGTAGCATTAGGAGTACAATTTTCCATCTTTGTACAGTGCAGAAGATCCTTGATGTATTTGCCTTGAGAGAGAATAACGTCTCCATTGATAAGAAGCAATATTGTAACTGAATTTTGACAACAAACAAATAGAGAAGAATCTGCCTTACTACAGTAAAAACCAAGATAAAGAAGAAACTGAAATAAGAGATCAAACCAGGCTCGAGAAGCTTGCTTTAGTCCATAGAGAGACTTATGAAGAAGGCATACATGATCAAGTTTGTGTGGATCCACAAAACCAAGAGGTTGTTCCATATACATAATCTCTTTTAAATTTCCATGTAGAAAGGTGTTCTTTACATCAAGTTGTCTCGTGCACCAATTTAAAGAAGTTGAAACAGCTATCATAAGGAAAATAGTGGTGTGATGAATAACTGGGTTGTAAGTTTCATCGAAGTCAATACTTGAAACTTGTGTAAACCCACGGGCAACAAGACGAGCTTTTAAACATTCAAGAGATCCATTATCTCGTTGCTTTTTGCGATAAATCCATTTTGACCCAACAACATTCACATTTTGTGGTCGAAGAACTAGTGACCAGGTTTGATTTGAATGAAGAGCCTTTAGTTCCTCTTCCATGGCCATGATCCATCGGGGATCTTTTAGTGCAGTATGATAATTTCGGGGTTCAACAGGTAACATAACTTGAGATATATAACATTCATAATCCTGCAAATATTTTGGAGGTTGCCTATGGCGTTAAGGAGGAACATAAGTTTCACTTTCATTATTATTGATATTTGTTTTAACAATATGTCCAGGCATGTTATCAAGCAAAGCGAGAGTTTGCGTATCTACTGGTTCAGCTGCAACTAATGTTTCATCTTCATGAGGTACATTAACAGTAGGCAATACTCCATTATTGTCAAGAGATTCAACATTACTGTCATCACAACATCTACCATGATCACTATTTTCAAAACAATCGTTAGTAGTCATAATATATGTTTGTGTTGTTGATTGTGCATTTGTTTGAACCTTTGTAGGTTAAGCTTCAGGTGTGATTTTAAGCCATTCATCAAATGATGGAAATTCAACAAGTTTTAATGGTACAGAAATTGATTATTGAGGAGAGGGTTTATAAAGAAATTTACCTTCATTAAAGATATATAACTCTTTTTGTTCAAGGTTCATAACACCTGTAGCCCTTATGAATAGGACTGTAACCAATGAACACACATGGATAAGTTTTCTTAACAAATTTATTAACTCCTTGATGTCTTAGAGAAGGGAAGCACAAGCATCCAAACACTCACAAGCTTTTGTAATTTGGTTCCTTGTGATATAATTTAGAGTATGGTGATTGATTTTGTAAAATTGCAGTTGACATTCTATGATTAGATCGACAATTGTAAGAAAAGCCTCGATTCATAAAAACAATGGCAAGTTTGCATGAAACAACATAGTTAAACTTATATCAACAATGTACAGATGTTTTCTCTTTGTCACTCCATTTTGCTCTAGTGTTCCAGGACATAAAACTTGGAGTTAAATTCAACAATTACTGATATGATTGAGAAAATCAAAAGAGTTAAATTCTCCACCCCCATCACACAATTTTTTTTTATTAATCTATCAAATTGATTTTCTACAAACATTTGAAATTAATGAAAACAAAGGGAAAAAAATCTGACTTTTTCTTTAACGAGTATAACCAAGAAAATCTTCAGAAATCATTTATAAATACGACATAAAACCAAAAACCTTGATTTGAGACAGTAGGAGCTGGTCCCCAAAGATCACAATGCACTTTTGTAAAGGATAATTAGAAATATCATTATTCAAGTTAAAGGACAGTTTACAACTCTTTCCAGATTGACAACTAACACAAATGGAAGGCTTAGTTTGCCAATTAGTGACATCAATGACTTTCTTTCCTTTTAACAAAGATAAAATCTTTACGCTTGGATGTCTAAGACGCTGGTGCCATAAAGAGTGAGTTGCCCCCTTTTATTGCAGATAAAGCCTTTTGAAAACTTGATTCCAAAGCATATAGTTGTCCTTGTCTATGCCCCTTCCCTATTTCTCTCTTATTTTTATCCTTAATAACAAAATCAGATGACGTGAATTCAACAATAAAAGGGTTATCACTATTAATTTTACTTACTGAAATGAAATTCTTTTTCAGTTTCATAACAATAAAAACATCCTTTAAATTTATTTCTCTAACACATACACTTCCAGTATGTGTTATATCAAGTTTGTTTCCATTACTAACATAAATTATATCATCTCCTTTATATGGTTTTATATATGACAGCATACCTGAGTTGTTGGTCATGTGGGTTGTAGCTCCTGAGTCCATATAAAGAGAAGGGTCATTGTTGTTTAAGGTAAGAGGTGCCAAAGCTTGTTTAGGTCTTTTGATTGATAGGAATAGTCAGACTTATACCAACAATCAAGAGCAACATAATTCATCTTACCACAAATTTGACACATTGGTTTGTTACTTTTTGCTTGTTGTCCAGCATCTTTCGTTCCTTCTTTCCCAGAGTTATTAGAACTAATGTTGCTGTAACGTCTGGCTGGAGTGAAACCTTTACCTTTTGAATTAAATCCTTCACGACATCCACATCCACATCCACATCCACATTGGCTAAAAAAATGCTTGATTGTATTCAATATAACTTTTCTCTTCTTCCTTTTGAGAA
The DNA here is from genome assembly GCA_027575705.1 of Erythroxylum echinodendron. NCBI lineage: Eukaryota > Viridiplantae > Streptophyta > Magnoliopsida > Malpighiales > Erythroxylaceae > Erythroxylum > Erythroxylum echinodendron. The sequence goes on from JANZXR010008757.1 coordinate 12,579, forward strand.
GCTAGACTCTGCTCATACCCCTGAAGAGCAAGAAAAAATTAGTTAAATGCATGATAAGGAGGTTTAGTTACCATAGCTAGACGGAAGCTTTCATATTTTTCTCTTAGTCTATGTGCGAATTGAAAGACTTTATCAAGACCATCTACTGGTTTCTTGATAGTGGCTAGGTTGTCACAAATAGATTTGAATTCTTTTGTGTAGTCATCTAAGGATCGTGATCCTTTCTTGATGGTCATTAGCATGTTTTTTCGGGAAACCTTCCTTTTCAATTGTGATTGGCAGTAGTTGTTCTTTTAAAGAACTCCACACATCATAGGTAGTAGCATCTTCTGCAATGGATGGTTGAGCTTTGTCCTTTATTGTTCCAAGCAACCATGAAATAAGAAGACCATCATTCTTTAACCACAAGGTATACTCTGTATTGACAACCCCATCTTTCAAGTTTGTCACCATTCTTTTTTAAATGATGAGGCACGTTGAGACTACGAGTCAGATGAAGGATTTGTGATCGCCACATGAGATAGTTATCGAAGCAAACTCTGACATCTACTTCTACAATAGAGGTTGAGTTCATATCTTGTTTTGAGGCTACCTCACATGATCTATGGTTGAAAAGTTTTGTATATGGGCTTAGAATTGTATATTCAATCTCTATACCATTTAGAATGTACTGTGACAATTCAACTGCAGTTTTCTTGACCAAAAACAACAAGAGTGGTAGTCCAAGTAAGCAAATTAAAATAAAGTATTTTTCTATTAGGGAACGTGTCAAAGAAAACAAAGTGGTCATTCAACACATTAGCACTGAATTAATGATTGTTGATCCTTTAACAAAAGGCATGTCACCAAAGAGTTTTAAGGATCATGTTGCTAGAATGAGACTTAGTTCCATTATGTGATTTATTGTATATGCTTTCATGAAACTCTTATTAATTTTGTTGTTTTCTCATTTTGGTATACACATTTTTATTTTTTAGAATAACATTTACTGTAGACGTAGAATAAACATAAAGATTTATTCATCCAGTTAAAGTGGAATAAGAAATAAGATGCATCATGGTACATGGAAGATAATACTCACATTTAGAGGACTTATCACCATGATTCGTGCATTTGGTTTCTTTCTTTGCGTAAAGGTTTCATGACTTTTAGCTTACATCTATGATCCAAGTGGGAGAATGTTGTCCATTGGTTACCCAACAGTTTCACCATTTGTGATGGTCTGTTGCTTTTCTTTTTGAAACCTTACGTCTGTCCATTATCATCATCTCCTTCTGTTGCTTTGATGGAAGACAACAGGGAGTATAAAAACTATAAAATGTTATTGGATCCTTAAGCCTAGCATTATTCTGCACACATCATCTGATTGCATCTGCTAAAAAGCTTAGAAGAGCCCGCACAACTATTTGAATCTCTTAACATCAATGGTAGAAAGTATGAGATCGAAATTTTGCATTTCTGTATTTTATCGCACTAAACATGTATATCGTTTCTTTTCGTGTCTAACATGATCAACATAGACTTGTTCCTCTAAGCCTGCACGCAAAAATGTTGAATTGACATCCAACTGGAAAATAGGCCATGAATTATATGCTGCCAAAACAATTACCATTCTGATTGTGTCATGCCTTGCAACTGGAGTAAAAACCTCTTTATAATCCATCCCAAACTCTTGTTTGTATCCTTTAGCCACCAAATGCGCTTTATACTTGTCAATTTCACCATTTTCTTTCAGCTTTATCTTGAAAATCCACTTTAGACCAATGGTTTTGTGCCCTTTTGGATGTTAGCTCCCAAGTGTAATAAGCTCAAAAGAAGAAATAATATTTTGTCTGCACTTCTACTGTTTATTTAATAGTCAACAACCTTTAAATAGACATAAGACATCAACGAAAAGATCAACAAAATAGCAACAAACTAAACCACTTACTAACAAGCTAACCTAATAATCCCCTACCTTGTCAAGTGAAAAAACCAACTCAACCATGTTATGCAACAATAAAAACACATCCCTAGGATAGCACAAGTCCATATACTGGAACAATAAAACAGATCCATATAGACAGGACAATACAACATTCGTTCGGTCCAACAAGAAGCTTAGGTTTCTAAGGTTGAAAAGGATTGTTGGGTGCAATGATGTTTGCACTTCTACTGTTCATTGTTTAATAGGCAGAAAGGAAGAGAACAATTTTAAGTTGTATGATATTTAAGGACTACTGCATTATTATGCAACGCTCTTATACATTCTTTTCTATTTCATTATAAGGTCAAACCCTTATCAATATTTAAATATTATTATATAGTGTGTGAGTTATCAAATGCCATGAACAATGCTATGAAGAATGCAAATTAAGAAGGATATTTTCTGGTTACATTCAAATTTTTAAAATTAAAATTTGATGTTTAATTGAAAAATGAAAATTGACAATTTGAGCGAACAATTTAGAAAGTCCAAAGGCATGTTCCTTTTCTCTTGTTGGTAGACATATGCATCCATTTTTTGGTGAGGATGGATGTGTGTTTAATGCTTTCATTACATATTTGTGCAATCTCTCACCTACTTCTTTGCTTTTGTCATTGTTAAGTTACATAATAAGATCATTATTTTCCAACTTTTAAAAATACAAATTTATTTTGTTTATTTTATTTTACAAATATCTCCATTGTTTTCTACGTGCCCTTTTTTGTTACCGATTTATTTCATCAAAAAAAGAAAAAAGAACCGGAGAGTTTTGAAAAAAAAAAGATTCATCTTTATTAATTTTCTTTTTCTATTTTTTGGGGGTTAAATAGTCGAATTTGAAGTTATATTTCCATTTTTTGACACATAACCTTTTTTTGCTACTGATTTGTTTCATCATAAAAAGGAAAAAGGACCTAACCGTTTTGAAATTTTTTTCTAAAATTTGCAACTTTAATTCTTTGTTGAGTGAAAATGTTGGTCAAGTCAATGTTATGTAAATAGGGATAACAATGAATTCGAGTTTGCTTTGGTTAGTTCATCTGCTCATGGTCGCTCCAAGGAGTGGATTTTGGATTCAGGTTGCTCTTATCATATATGTCCCATTCAGGAATGGTTCTCTAGCTTCCAAGAGTTGGATGATTGAGTTGTTTTGATGAGAAATAATAATGCATGCAAAACACAAGGGATAGGCAAAATTTGTTTGAAGATGCATGATGGAACAGTCAGAGAATTGAGTGATGTTCGGCATATACCAGATATTAAGAAGAACTTTATCTCATTAGGAGTCTTGGAATCCAAGGGTATCAAGATCACCATGGAGGGTAGAGTTCTTAAAACTATGTATGGAGCACTAGTGGCGATGAAAGGTACAAGACAAAATAACTTGTATTTCTTGTAGGAGAGTACAGTTATTGGTAGAGCAGCTGTCACTGAAGCTACTGACGTAGATAACTTAAACACTACGAGGTTATGGCATATGCGTTTTAGGCATGCTGGTGAAAAAGTGTTGCAAGGATTAGTGAAATAAGGCTTATTGAAAGGGGAAAAGGCATGTAAATTGGAATTTGGTGAATACTATATACCGGGTAAGCAAACTAGAGTGAAATTTGGCACTGCTATTCACCACACTAAAGGCATTTTAGATTATGTTCACATTGATATTTGTGGATCTTCTAAGAATACATCTTGGGGAGGTAGCCATTATTTTATCTCCTTTATTGATGACTTCTCTAGAAGAGTATGAGTGTACATCATGAAGCATAAAGATGAAGTCTTGAAGATATTCCTGAAGTGGAAAAAGATGATTGAAATGCAAAGGGGTCGAAAGATTAAGACTCTTAGATCAGATAATGGTGGTGAATATAAGTCTGATTCTTTTTTGAAAGTTTGTCAAGATGAGGGTATTATGAGTGTAACATCCCGTTTCCATAGAACGGGTCGGACCTGAGAAACAGGCCCAAGTGAGGTCAATCGGAGAAGTTAGGA
>JANZXR010008777.1:0-16528 GCA_027575705.1 Erythroxylum echinodendron
AGAATCAAGTCATTTAGGTGTCTAGAGAAGAAGTTATAGCCAAAAGAATCCAATCTGTTTTTATCCTCAATCATATTAAACTTACTTCGGGGCTATTAGCATAACTTTCTCTATAGGTATCAAATTTAGGTGTTCTTTGGATGGTTCGAAAGAGGACTTCAAGAGATACAACTTTGATGCAGATCTCAAAAACCAATTTTATCTTCTGAAGGATCAAAAATGGAATAGAATATAGGCATAGCGAAAAATAGAAGAAGCAAAACACAGAAGAAGATGACGTCATCACAGAAGAAACATAGAAGAAGGTGACGTCATCACAGAAGAAGTTCGTGAACAGTAACACCGAGGAAGTTCATGAACAGTAACACAGAGGAAGATGACGTCACCCAGAGGAAGATGACATCATCACAGAAGAAGTTAGTTCACAGAGGATACAAAACATAGACAATGCATCCTTACAGAGGAAGATGATGTGACCCAGAAGAAGCTAATGTCATCACAACAGAAGTTTGTTTACATAAGGAGTTGATTTATAGAAGAAGATGACATCACCCAGAGGAAGATGACATCATCACATAAGATACCTCTAAACTTCTGAACATCTTCACTTGTAAAGATCATAACCTTTGACTCCGATGCCTAAAAATTTCATGCTATATATCATTGGAATGCTAGAAAAATAATCTAAAATTTCCAAGAAGGCAACTCCATCCAATTCAGCCTAGATCAATCTAGATTTTCTCCTTAAGTACAAAGATGAATTTTACATTCATCCACTATTGTACAGCACCCAGTTTTCAACTTCATAAAGTTTTGAGACTCTTAGAGATAGAATTGAAATTTGATTTATTCATAAGAAATGTAGCCATATGTTTCTAGTGTAATCCAAGCAAATAAGAAACTCATTTAGATAACTAAAAAAAAAGTTATGGCTACTAGACCGAAGCACACTCAGTGAACATTTTCCAGATCACTACCACTTTTGTTTCTAAATCTTTCCTTATCACAACTCATACCAAGATCATCTATATTATAGTCTATGATTAATCATGAACATCAATAACAGAACATATATATGTGTGTGTGTGTGTGTGTGTGTGTGTGTGTTCTTCATCACTTTCACCCTAATTCTTCCCATTTCATAGTCTCTTACTACCAAGCAAAACATGACCCTATCCACACTTCTCATGTACTGCTCGAAATTTTCTAAGAAAAGTTTCAGGGTCCAACACTGTCCCTTCACAAGAAAGAGTTATATTTGTTTAAGACCCCAATCTTTTCCTAATTTTCTCAATGAAATATGGACACTCTCCATATCTTAGTCTTCTTGAAGAGATTGGAATTCCCAAATCAAAAAGAGGGGGTTCCTATTTTGTCATACTAGTGACTTGAGACAATATAACTGAAAGGTAACCTACATTGTTTGACAAAATGAAGTAGCTTTCTTGAAAATTAATGGTTAAACTAGATAACTCCTTGAATCTTTGTATAGTGCTCATTAGTATTGAAATTGACTGTGCATCAGCTTTGCTCAGCAATATAAGGTTAACTGCAAAATATAAACTTGTTAGAGAAAACAATTTAAACTTAGATTGACACTTGAATATTGCAGCTATGGAGATTTTATATTTTAGCAGCATTGTGAGGACGTCCATCGATCTTAAGAACAGGTAAAGGAAAAGGGGATCCCCTTTCCTGATCCCTTTAACACCTTTAAAGATTTCTGCTAGAGTTTTATTAATCAAAATACCAAAAGAAGTAAGGGTGATGCAAGCTTGGATCCATTTAATAAGCCTTTGGGGAAAATTCAAAACTTGTAGAGTTTTTAAGATGAAATTCCAATTGACACTATCGAAAGCTTTACAGAGATCCACTTTAATTGCACAATTATGTAGAGTATTTCTTCTTATGTATCCTTTCAACAACTCTTAAAATATTAGAATATTATCTCCAATATTCCTATTGCTCAAGAATTCCCCTTGGTTCTCACTAATTAAGAATTTCATGACAACTTTCACCCTATTTGCTAAGACTTTAGGAATGATCGACAAAATTAATGCAATAAATAGGTCTAAAATCACTTATATAGACAGGTTAGGAATCTTAAGCGTTATAAACAAGTAAGTTTTGTTAAATCTTTCAACAAAATCCCCTTCTTACAAAATTCATGCACAACTTTCTTAGTGATTTTCCTTATTTTATCCCTTGTTTTATAGAAAAAGTTCCCATTCAGACCATTTGGGTAAGGAACCTTTGATCTATTCATTTTGAAAACCACATTTTCTATTTCATGGTTAGTGACATGTATGATAAGAATAGAAGCTCATCCCTCAGGTACCTTTGTAGATTTAAATTATTTAAGTTCCTCCATAGAAGATCTAGTATTCCCCTTTGTTCCCAAAAGAGTTTTGGAAGAATTCAAAGCTTCCTTACTACTCTTTTCATGTCCATTTGCAGATATAAATTGTTTAAGTTCCTCCATAGAAGATCTAGTATTCCCCTTTGATCCCAAAAGAGTTTTGGAAAAATTCAAAGCTTCTTTACTAATCTCTTCATGTCTATACATGACTTCACCAAAATTAAATTTTATGGAGTATATTCTGTTAGTATTTCTTCACTATATTGAAAAAAATTGTGGATTTATCCCCATGCTTAATCTAATTAACTAAAGTTCTCTAAAACATCAATGAACAATGATTGTCCACTACCCAAAAGTAGAGTTTAATAGTTATCATCTCCTTGTTTGACAAATACCCATATCTAAGATTAATTGCTAGTAATTTTTATACTAATGATAGTTTATTTCTAGCTTCCTTAATCTCCTTTTTTGTAATTTTCCCTCTTCTAGCATTCAACAACTTTAATTCATATTTAATAGTCTTGAGCTTTTGTTTGCTGATAAACTGCTTAGTACCATTAATCTCAGTATCCATTCTTTTGGTTATAGCGTCTTGAAATCCATCCACATTAGCTATGAAATTACTATATTAGAAGGGGTGCTTGGTACTAACCTTTTTAAATAGGTTATCAACCTTGATGGAAGTATGATTACAGAAACCTAGAGTTAAAAATATGGCTTTGCTTTCTGGGAAAAGATTAACCAATCCACATTCACTAAAACTCGATCCAACTTCTTTTGCATGGATTAATCTAACGTTTGCTTGTTGCTCCAAGTGAACCTATAACCTTCATATTTTAAGTCAGTTAGTTCCATATCTTTAATGCAATCAAATATTTTTGTATTGTAGTTAAGCAAATTGCAATTTCCCTCTGGCTCAAACCTATAGAGATAGTTGTATCGAAAAGTGTATTCAGGACCACATATAGGCATTTCGAGTTCTTGGTGATGCCTTTTGGATTAACAAATGCTTTGACATCTTTTATGGCCCTGATGAACAATGTATTTCAGCCTTATCTAGATCACTTTGTGATTGTATTCATTGATGATATTTTAGTGTATTCGAAAAGCAGAGAGGCATTATGAATACTTAAGGTTAATCTTACAAATAATGCAAGAGAAACAATTATATGCCAAGTTCAGTAAATGTGAGTTTTGGCATGATTAAGTGGTGTTCTTGGGCCATATAGTATCTGGACAAGGTATACAGGTGGATCTAAAGAAAGTGGAGGTAGTAATGAAATGGGAAGCCCCGAAAAATGTGTCTGAAATTCAGAGTTTTTTGGGATCAGTAGGATATTACATAAGGTTTGTCAAGGGGTTTTCATTGATCATAGCCCCTTTGACAAAACTTGTGAGGAAGAATGTACCCTTCAGATGGATTGATGACTTCCAAAGAAGTTTTGAGGAATTGAAACACCGATTGACCACAACACCCATGTTAGCTATCCCATCTGGATATAGAGGATACATTGTGTATAATGATGCCTCACATCAAGGGTTAGGATATGTTTTGATATAGTATGGTAAGGTGATTTTATATGTATCGAGGTAATTAAGACTCCATTAGTTCAACTACCCGGTTCATGATTTATAACTTGTTGCAATGGTATTTGCATTAAAGATTTGGAGACATTATTTATATGGTGAGACATTTCAGATATATACAGACCATAGAAGTTTAAAATATTTATTGAGTCAGAAGGAGTTAAATAATGAGACAACGACGGTGGATTGACTGCACAATTAAATACTATCTAGGTAAAGCTAATGTTATGGCGGATGCTTTAAGCAGGAAATCTAATAGTAGTGTGGCCCATATTCAGACCGCAAGGCCACCACACTTAGTTCAATTTAGAGCGAGTTTGGGGCAGAATGAAGCACTGATAGCTGCATTGAAGCTTAGACCTGTACTACATAAAAGGATTAGGAAAGCCCAAAGTGAGGATCCAGAATTAGTGAAGGTTATGGAACAATCGAAATAGAATTCGAATTCCAAATTTGAATTAACAGATGGTGTATTATGGATGGAGCAGAGATTATGTGTACCTGATGTTGCTAACTTGAGAAAAGAAATTTTGGAAGAAGCACATCTAGCTGCCTATGTCATGCACCCTAGTACTACCAAAATGTATAATACGTGAAACAACATTTCTAATAGCCAGGGATGAAGAAGCATGTAGCTGGGTATGTTACCAAGTGTTTAACTTGCCAATAGATAAAAGTAGAACATTAGGCCCCAATTAAAAAATTACAGTCATTACTTATACTAGAGTGGAAATGGGAGAGAATCACAATGGATTTTATTATAGGATTATCGAGGACTCCGAGGCAATATGATACTATATGGATTATTGTTGATAGATTGACGAAATCGACCCATTTCATACCTGTGCGAGAGAATAATACACTGGATCAGTTGGCCCAAAAGTATGTTAATGAGGTAGTGAGATTGCATAGTGTTCCATTGTCTATTGTGTCTGATCAGGATCCCAGATTTATTTCCAGATTCTGGGGTAGTTTACAAACAGCATTGGGTAAAAAGTTGAATTCCAGTACAACATTCTATCTTCAAACAGACAGACAGAGTGAGAGAACTATTAGAACCGTTGAGGATATGCTTAAAGCTTGTGTAATGGAATTTCAAGGAGTATGGGATCAATATGTAGCACTTATTGAATTTGTATAAAATAAACATTATCACAATAGTATTGGTATGGCTCCTTATAAGGCATTATATGGCAGAAACTGTTGATCTCCTTTATGTTGGGATGAAGAAGGTTTGAGGATTATTGAGGGCCCAGACTTGATTAAAGACACTATTGATAAAGTAAAATTGATTCATAGTAAAATCAAAGCAACTTAAGATAGGTAAAAAAGTTATGCCGATTAGCATAAAAGAGATGTGGAATACCAAGTGGGACATAAGTTGTTTCTGTGAGTATCTCCATAGTGCGAAGTATTAAGGTTCAGTATAAAGGGAAAATTGAGCCCTAGATATATTTTTCCTTATAAGATTATCGAAAGAATAGGACCATTAGCAGATAAGTTAGCATTACCACCAGAGATGTCTGAGATTCACAATGTGTTCCATGTTAACATGCTCAGGAGATATCGATCAGATCCGATGCATGTATTACTAATACAGGAGGTAGAAATTACAAGTAATTTGAGCTACATGGAGGAACCGGCCAAAATAATTAGCTGCCAAACTAAACAATTGAGAAAGCGAACAATCCCATTAATTAAAGTTCTTCAGAAGAACCATTCAAGAAAAGAAGCCACATGGGAAACTGAAGAAAGCATGAGGAGACAATACTCCTATTTATTCAATCAATCAGGTAACAATTTTGAGGACAAAATTTCTTAAAGGGGGAAGAATTGTAATAACTCGTTCTTATACTTAAGGATTAATTGTTAGAATGAGCCATATCATGTGAGAATATATGAAGAGCATTCCATTGGGTTGCATTATATTAGCATACACACATATGAATCATGATTTAGAAAACATTGCAAGATAGTATATGCACTTAATTGACACATTCCAAGGTATGGAACGAAAATGAATGTAATATGAATGTGCATTCCCCAATGTTTTGCATTTTGATTTACTAATAACATGAATTGATGATTATAATTAGTGAATTGGGAAATTATTGTTACAATTGAGTAATTGATGAGGTGATATGTGTATCTAGTCTAAGAAAAATGTTAAAGAGTAAAACAAATTGATATATGGGAATTTAAGTTGATTAGTCCTATGCAATGGTGATATGTGGCATTGGGAATAAGTGACAAATGGCTCAGTTAAATGGATAATGAGTGGTTTGAGTATAATTGCTACAAGTGGCCCTTTAAATTTGTGACAAATGGCACCTTAGATTGTGACATGTGGAGCAATAGAATGGTGACATCTGTAGCGTTACAAATGGTGACATATATAGCCTTACAATTGGTGAAATGTGTAGCCATACAATTGGTAACATGTGTAGCCTTATAGGTAGTGACATATAGAGGCTTAAATGAGTTACATGTGTAGCCTAAAGTAAGTGACTCAAGGACTAGTAGAATAGAAACATATGGACCAATAGAAGGATAACATGTGTACCAATAGAATGGTGACACATATACCAATGGAATGGTGACACATGGATTAGTTTGACTTTCTTTGAATTTCTACAGAAAATGAATGAAAAAGGCAATAGAAGTGAGAGTGAAGGTCTGCCATAAGGTTAAAAGAGGGAGAAAAACGAAAATAAGAAGAGAAGGAGAGAAAAAGGGGGAGAGAATAGGAGAAGGAAAGAGGTTATCAAGGTAAGTAGAAATTCTAGTTTCAATTTCATCCTTCTCTTTCGATTTGTTTTTCATATCCTTAGAGCACGAATTTGAACAAACTCAAAGAATGAAATTTGTAGATATAGGTTTTAACTTGATCTCTGTGAAAGTGTCTTGAGAAAGTAGTCACTAGAGCTCGAGTTATGTCTGTTTTCCCAATACTGCCTGTGATAGACCCCTATTTTGGAATATGTTAGATGGAGTGTTTCCACTGAATAGGAATCTGTATTTTAGCCATATATTAATCTGTAGATATCTAAATGGCATTATTTTTAATTTAGGTTAAATTAGAGACATAAGGCTACAATTTTTATGAAGGATTTGAATTTGAATTCTGTCTCTAAGGGTTTCTAAATTTTGTTTGAATTTGAGTACTGAGTGCTGTCATTGTTTGAGAATAGTCTGTAGTATTTTGGGCATAACTTACAGAATAATTAACCAATATGAATAACTTTGATGTCATTAGAAACTTAATACATATAGGAATAATTTTTTAGAAGAATTTTTTGTGTATATACCTCATTTTAGGTCATAATGATCATACAAAACTGACCTAAAAATCTATCCTGAGAAGAATTGAAAAATTGCAAGAAAAATGGAAGATTCATGTCTGTCATAATCATGCACCACCTGTATTCTTCTTTTACTTATTATAAGCTTTTACATATTCTAGAAAGACTCGAACCTAACATAAGGTGTTTTCTGTTATGCATTTGAACTAGAATGAAGCTTGAATTGAACTTAGTGGATGATGGATAAAGATATTAAATATGTGATAGGCATATGATTGATGATATTATATTAACTAAGTTCTTTGATCTATGAACCTAAGTGTAAGATTAACATACACAAATGATGATGTTAATGGTCAAGTGAAGTGATTAGGGATAAATACCCAAGATAGTCAATTGAGCATGTATTGACTATGATACATAAACATGTGCATGGTTAAATAATGATATGATTGATCAACTTAGTAATAAGTGGATTATATGTATTGTATGATATAGAAGCACAAGTTAACTAACAGCATCTAGACACTACTGGACCATCAAGGCAATAGCTCACTTGGAGTATACTGTGAGTTAATTTAGATGTGTCAACTTAATTATATGTGCTTTCTATTTGAGTTATATGTGTAGTGAGTGGAGTTATATGTATTTCACTTGTTAAATTTTTACATATCAAATTGTTACTGGTATGATTGTGATAATTCCATACATTAATTATTTAAGGAGGTCATTATTCAGGACTGTATTGGAATTTCTCATTGTATGTGAATTTGACTGAATAAGTGATACTTAACATTCTTGTTAAATGTAGGACCAAGGTCTAATGATAAATGTGAATATGAATGGAATGAGTGATGCTCAACTGAATGTTGAATGCCAGACTTTGATCCGATGATTGTGATATATGACTATACGTTATGTGAGATGATGCATTTCATGACATTGATGTACATGTTCAGGTAAAGGAATTATGATCGGAGTGACCAGCCTGAAATAAGCCCGGTATCTACAAGGGATATGGATCAATGCCTAAAATAAGCCATGTATCCACAAGGGATATAGGTTAGTGCTTCAAATAAGCTGGATATCCACGAGGGATATGGGTTAATACCTAAAACAAGCTTGGTATCCACGAGGGATATGGGATAATTAATAGGCACTCGGTCATAACAAGATAAAAATGAAGGTAGAGTCTCATGTGTATTGCATATACATATCTTTACATGTATCATGTGAATGGTTGTGAAAAGTTATTGAATTGTGTTGACTCAATGTTGTGCAACCTTACATACATGTTGATGAGATAAATGGTTAGATTACTCTGAAATGATTATATCAAATGTTTATATTCATAATGTGTTTGTCGAAATATGTGTGTATGTATATATATATATATGTGTGTGTGTGTGTGTGTGTGTGAATTGATAAACACAACTGGAAGATATGTTAAATAAGATCTGATTCTGAATAACATGATATACATGTGAATTTGGTTATTATTTATAATGTTTATGTCCTGACATAGGTGAGCACATCAATGATGGTTCACTCACTGAGTTCGCAATCCCATTAAAATTGGAATGTTGGTTATCAGGTATTGAGGAGACCTAATTACTAAGGCAAACTAGTTGTGGTCCATCGTTGTCAATCTTGGGAGTTAAGAATGGCTCAAAGGTCTGGTCAGCTGAGTCTGAGGAGTTTAGTTAGAATGCTTTGGTCCAACATCTAGTTTCATGTTGTACACATTATATAGGAATGTGAACCTTTACATTTTCTGTGTTGAGTATGTAGGAACTGCAAATGTAATAACACAATAAATTTTTATGTTTATGAATCAAATGCTTTCAATGAAATCACAATATATGTTTATGTTCTATTTGATGCCCAAATAAGTGATGTGACTGCTCTAATATGCCATTCCCATGGGGTGGGTGTGCTCAGATGTTCCTCAGAATGTCGAGAGCATACCCTATAAGAGTGGTATATTATAGAATATCATCAAATTAGACTAATGAGAGTTAGGAAGTTTGATAGATAAGAATTGAATCAAACCAGTAAAATCATGTAACAAGAGATTAAGCATAGGTTTTCGGTAAGTTATTAGATAAATTTAGAACTAATTTAGGTTTTGGGTAAATTGGAAATCGAGAGATTACAATTCCATAATTTAAATTAGGGATTATAAATTAGGATTAAAGAGTATAACTCGAGAGAGAGTAATCCACCTTAGCACCATCTAAACCCGATAATTCCATTATGGATTAGATTTTTATTAATTTTGGATTGAAACCCCCTTTCTCTCAATTGCTAGTTTGTTTATATTTTATGAGTTTAATTTTTGATATTGATTGTTGATTGGTTTATTACTGCATTAGTTATTTATTTTGATTTATTGTGAAATTTAGTCAAGCCTTAGATTTTAGGATTAGATTAACCCTCTTCGTGGGATCGATATCTTAGATAATATATGAATGACCTGTGCGCTTGCAGAAATATCGAGATTAAAAATAATAAAACTTTTTCGTAGCGTAACACCCCAATTAAGTTTTTGTCATCGTTGCCGGGAAGACGATAGTTTAGTTCTATAGTTTAAGGTGTTTAGATTAGTTTTTAATTTTTGTTCCATTCTTTAATTTCTATTTTAGAATTTAGAATCGTGCTCTTGCATGAACATAAGAGTCACGAGAAGTTCGAGTCATGCAGTGGAGATGTTAGATTTAGATATCAACCAATTAGAATGAACCCTTAGGAAAGCTCAACGAGAAAAAGAAGAAGAGATCGAAAACAATAATGGCTGAGGACTTTCAATAGAATATGGATCAGGAAGCAATTCAAGGAAGGCAACAAAGGACCCTGATAGACTTCATGAGGCTGGGTTCCATCGAACCAAAGAGTGGCTAGGCCACCTGTTCAAGTGGCCTCGTTCAAGATAAAACCATCACTCCTCAATATACTTCAATAGAATGTGCAGTTTTATAGATTGACGAATGAGGATCCCAACACGCACATATTTAACTTCCTTAAGATCTGTAATACTTTTCGGTCTCATCAGATGTCAGAGGATGCTGTTAGAATCAGGTTGTTTCCTTTCATTCTTAGAGATAGAGTGAAGGCTTGGTACCATTTATTGAGCCCATCCAACATCACGACATGGAAATCACTAATTTCCAACAAGGTGATAGGGAATCAATTTAGAAGCGTGGGAAAGATATAAGGATCTGCAAAGGAAGTGCCTATACCATAACCTACTGAAAGAATTCCTTTTACAAACCTCCTACAATGAAGTTAACCCACCAATAAGAGGCACAATCAATGCAGCATCTGGAGGATCCTTAATGCAAAAGACTATTGATGAAGCGAAGGAGTTGATAGAGGAAATGGAAAGCAACAGTTGCTTATGGACAAATGAGCGAGGGAGGCCACCGGCCATTTTAAGAGGGTAGAAGGGAATTGTCGCGGTCGATCAAATGATAGAGATGCAAGTGAAGATCGATGACCTGACATGATAACTAAATAACATGATGGCATCATCCTTAGCTCAGGTAAAGGTTGCACAGTTGAAGTGTCAGCTCTATAGCTAGATAGACCATAATACTGTGGAGTGTTATTTGATGAAGGAGGACAGCTAGGAGCAAGTGAATTACATAGGGGCACAATATGGACAAGGAGGGAGAACAATCCCTAGTCTAACAATTATAACCCCGAGTGGGAAAACTACTACAACAACAATGGAGGACAGTTCAGATCTCAGGGATAATCTGGCTTCCAACAAGATAAAGTAAACTTGGTGGAATCAAAATTGGATAAGATTTTAGATAAGATCGTGGGCATAGAGGAAGCACATAAGAGGCTTGAGAGTAAATTCGAGCAAGTCACGAAGAACCAAGCCTCATCCATACATAATCTAGAATTCCAAGTAGGCTAACTCGCAGAACCAATGTCTACTCAGAATGTTGGAACTCTTCCAAGAAACACCAAGTCTAATCCCAAAAAATGGATCATAGCAATCAGCAAAACCCAGGATGAGGAATCTAACGAGGTAAAGGGAGGATAAGATGAAGGAGAAAGTCAAGCAATTAAAGAAGACTTTCCAAATGAGTCCATGATCGAGTCAATTAAGGTAACTTGATGTGTATTTATGTTCCTTATTGTGCAGCAACAGGAGTTATATACAAAGAGGGCAGCAAGGCAATTATAAAATATTGGCTCCAATAAGGTCAAGGAAGTGATAGAACAACTATAGATAGAGCTTAAATTAAAGGAATCTATCAAAAAGAAGGTTAAGGGGCAAGTACCAAAAAAATACCCCAACATTGAACAGAAGAAGGAGGACTCAGGAGGCTTTTTCATCCCCAGCAGCATCAATAGAATCATCATAAATAGGAAATTCACAAATTAGGGCACGAGTCCTACACTTTTAGTCTAAATTTAGGGTTAGGAAAGTTAATGCCCACTAAGTTTTTGGTAAAGAAGGTCGATAGAATAATGTATATAAACCGATGGAGATTATAAAAGATGTGTCAGTAAAAGTTGATAAATATATCTTCCTAACAAACTTCAACATACTGGACATTAACGAAGATGGGGACACCCTAATTGTTCTTGGATGACCGTTCTTAGCCACTACACATTCAATCACTGATGTCGATGGGGGCAAATTAACTATGCAAATAAGAAAGGAGAAATTGACCTTCAAGGTGGCTAGAAGAGAGAACGATTCTCCTTCACCTCCGGTAGATATCAAAGAACCCGGAACTCAAGGAGAATGGAATGATATTAAGGATCTGGGGAATGCGTTCAAGAAGAAGCGCTCAGGAAGGAGAAGGTGATTAAAGGAGAATTGTAAGGAAGGTGGGACCTGTAGTATGGTAGCTCAAGTGCAAACTTTGTGATTAATGACTACACTACCATTGCGACTTAGATTCGAACCACTGTGAGCTTAAAGCAGCGTCGAGCTACCAACGTTAAAAGCACTGCATAGGAGGCAACCTATGGAAAATTAGTCCTTTAATTGTTTTAGTTAAAACGTTTGAATTATGTAGTTAGGATTATCTTTTGATTTGAATAAATAAAGGAATAGGATTTCAGAATAAGTGGATGACTTAAGCAAGAAAGTAAAGAGAGGTAAAGAGGGGTTATAAAAGAATTAAGAAGTGAAATTGGAAAGATTAGACAAAGAACAAAGGAAGGAAAAATTAAGAAGTGGTGGAAAGCTACTAGCCACGATCGTAGCCTATGACTACACAGAACAAGGGGAGCACGCAATTTTAATGAAATTTTTACAATTCTAACTTCACTTTCATTTTCACTTTCACTTTATCTCTCTAAACTTCAAGCCACAAAAGCTCTCACATCTCTCTAAAATTTTTCAACCTAACAATTTTCTTTCACATTCTACCTAATTATGTCATGCATCAAACAATCAGCCCGATGGGAGCCATATGGATGACAACAAGTTGCGAAACGTGGACAAGGAAACTGAGCAGCAGACTTTGGTGCACCCTTGCCAATCTGCACAATGGAGGAAGGTACTCATTTTCGATCCGTTCCTGCTAGACAAATTATAGTTCCTAAGTACTTTGATTTTGACATATTCGATAGACTAGAGTTCTGTGAGTGAATAGAAAACCTAGCTGAGAGGATCCAGTAGGCCCAATTCATACAATTTCAATTTCCGGTTTATCAGGAGCTTATAGTGGAATTTTTCACTTACCTGACCTATGACCCTAGGAATCCAAAAGAATTGTGGTTTAGGTTGGAAAGCCAATGAATTAAATGTAGAAATCATGTGCAAGATGTGTGGATTCCCCAAATCCTCCATCGTTAATCGTTATAAAGACTTTTTTCCTTCTCAATACTAGAATGAGCTTATTGGAATTGAGCAATTTCATGCCAAGAATGCTCATAATAACATTATAAGGTCCTGCGAACACTTACTGCACAAATTTATATGTCATCTAGTTTGTGATAAAACCAAAATCAACAAGTATTCCACAAAGGAACTTTTTATGTTGTGGTACATAGACCATAGTATTCCAGTTTGCATATCCACACATGTTCTGAATGCCATTATTACGACTCCATACAAGAGGAGCAATAATCTAGGAATGGGGTATATAATGTGTGCCATTACAGAGGATTTTGGTGTGGAACAGAGGTAATTACCTATTCATCTCCCGAAATTCTTAAACCATCATCACTTATAGTAGGCTAAAATCCTTAAGTCCCATAATATGGAACTTAGAGACATCAGCCAGAAGACACATGCCCGAATCAGGGCAAGTCAGGCAAGTTCGAGCTTAGCGCCACCTCGATAGGAAGAGGAATCAAGTGAAGAATCCAGGAAGAGAAAGAAGAACATGGCTGGAAGGATTTTTTGGATACAATCTCTGAAACTAACAAGACCCTTGCGGCAAACACCAAAATGGTGAAGGAGATAGCCTGGACATAAAGACGTTAGAACCGGGATATTCGTCGGATCCACAAATATTTCAAGCCTCAGGACGTTTAATTGTCGCTTTTGACACCATCACCACCTCAATCTATATAAGATTTGTGTCTAACCCATTTATTTTTCTTTTTTAAATTAACATTTAGTTCTAATTTTTATGTTATTTTATTTTATTCTTTATCTACTTTAATTTCTATATTTTCTTGTCTTTTATGCGCTTGTATGTTCCCTTCACACATTGAGGATAATGTGTTGTTTAAGTGTGGAGAGGGTTATGTGTTTTTCTTTTGAATGTGATTGTGCATATTGTATGATAGTTATTAGGTTACATTTTGTGAACTGTATGAATGTGTGAATGGCTTAGATGGAGTGAAATTTATTTAATTTTGAACATAGTCTATTAGGTTGTAAATAATCATTAGCTCTCAAAATTAGTGAAATAAGATTAAAGAATGTACAGCTTAATTAGAATTTAGTGTAAAATTATTACCCTATAGGTGGTCACATTCATTCATTATTTGAGGCCTTTTAACTTAAGTAGCTTAACTAGTATTTTTTATAGAAATGAGTAGCTTAAACAAAAAGGTAGGTAATAAAAAAAGAAAGTATTTTTTGTTAAATAAATCACTATTCCACTGGCCTTCGGGTTATGAATAGAACTAGTAGTCAATTGAAAACGTGATATAACTGAGTAACCAGATTGACACAAACCACAAATGTGTGCCTTTATATAAAAAAGCTATAATAATGTTTCAACCAAGCTATTTAATAAAAACATGACTTATTTGAGTAACCGGATCTACATTTATTTCCAATGTTTACCTCCACGTAAAAAGACTAAGTCTATGTTTAAAAACGAATTAAAAGAAAAAAAATGTATTTCATTAATAAAACCTACCAGACTTGTAATAAGTTTAACTTTCATGAAAATACACTTAGGAATAGTTACAGAGTCTGAAAGACCAAAGAATTATTAATGTATGTGTACAATTGAAAAGGGTAAATAAATTAATATTTAGATCTCAATTAAATTGTCTATTTAGTTCAAAGCCCTAGATATAGATTTTGTATATTAATGATTAGATATAACTTGTATGATTGTGTTTAAGATTAAATTTATTTCATGAAGTCGAAGCCATTGCCTTATTATTTCATTATGTGTTGTATGTTTGTTGTTTTGTTTGCTTGAGGACAAATAAACGTTTAAGTGTGGGGATGTTGATAGTTGTGATTTGTATGATGTTTTAGGGTTCAATTTGTTAAGTATTTAATGTTAATTTGAGTGTTTAGTGTGTATTTATGTTTTAATTATGTTAGTTTATGTGTTTAATTGTTTTTTATGGGTTAGTAAAAGTCTTTAAGCTTAAATGTTATATTTTTTAGGTACCTTGGTGTGCTTGTAGTGTTTCAGGGTAGACAGCGAAGATTGGAGAAGTTTTAAAGAGTTTCAGGCCAAAAACATGGCCCACGATCGTGGCACAACAGTCCACGACTGTGACAGAAAGAGGTGAGTTAATAGAACCCTGGCCACGATCGTGCACCTTAGGCCATGATCATGATAGAGAGCCCTGTGCCAGGCCACGATTGTGACTACGTTAGGCTGACACAAAAACTCAAGTTTCATAAGACTTTTTAGACTGATTTGACCACGAATCAACCTTAGGGTTCCCAAAGTATAAATATAACATTAAAGGACATAAAAAGCAGTCCTCGAAGAGCCTTGATCAGCCACCAAATTTTGAAACCCTAGAAAGCATATTAAGAGATTTGAGGAAGGAGACCAAAGAAGAGAGATACGGAGAAGAAGCTTGATGCGAAGTACTTCCCGGAATAAGTGGTTTCTCACAGTTACTGCCTCCACGAGTCCGTTCTAATAGTATTTTCCATTTTTATTTCAATTTTATTGATGTATAGAATTGGGATAATCGTTAAGAATATTTGTTATTGAATGTTGATTTTTTCTAAACTCACCTTCGGGATTTTAATTCTTGAGATTAATGAAATTTGATTTATTGTATTTTATTGAGTTATTTATGATTCAATATCTATGTTTAATAATTCGGTAATAAACTGAGACGGTGAACTGAGTGAATATCATCAAATTAGACTAACGAGAGTTATGTAGTTTGATAGATAAGAATTGAATCAAATTGGTAAAATCATGTAACGAGAGATCGAGCATATGTTTTTGGTAGGTTATTAGACAAATTCAGAACTAATTTAGGTTTTGGATAAATTGGAAATCGATATATTATAATTCCATAATTTAAATTAGGGATTATAAATTAGGTTCAAGATTATAATTTGAGAGAGAGTAATCCACCCTAGGACTGTCTAAACCTGATAATTCGATAATTCGATAATTGATTAGATTTTCATTAATTTCGGATTAAAACCCTCTTTCTATCAATCAGTAGTTTCTAGGTTGATTATGGATTTTGTTGTGCAAAAATTGCTAGTTTGTTTATATTTTATGAGTTCAATTCTTGATATTGATTGTTGATTGGTTAGCTTTTGCATTAGTTTTTTATTTTGGTTAATTGTGAAATTTAGTCAAGCCTTAGATTTTAGGATTAGGTTAACCCTCATCGTGGGATCGATACCTTAGGTACTACATGTTGAATGTTGGGCTTGCACTAATTAATGGTTAATTAGATGCCCAAATGTTCATTTAGAAATGGGCTAGATTTTGGTTTAATGTAATTAATTAGATTAATTATATTATAACAAATTTTTTAAAGAACAATTTTGATTTTAATGGATTGATTGTGCAGCTGCACATTTGACATTAAATTGCTAAATAAAGATGGTCTTTATTATGGTTTATCA
>JANZXR010008836.1:0-16519 GCA_027575705.1 Erythroxylum echinodendron
TCCCCCCTATCCGCCACGTCTGTTGGTAGATTTACCCGCTGAAATGGACATTGCCTCAGGTGATGTCTAATACTACTGCCAACGACTCCATATTTGTTTAGAAATATAAGGCAGTCGTATGCCAGCTTTATGTATCGCAGCAACAAAGTCCTAATAACGTGTACATGCTCGTTTTTCCCATACTTTATAATTGACCTAGTCAAATTCAAAATCTCAAAAAAATCTTTTTGAAATAGAAGGAAAAACATTCAATAAATACTTATAATGCAATAATATTTATCTAATAAGGATAAAGAAGATCATTATAATGCAATAATATTTATCTAATAAGGATAAAGAAGATCATTTACACAAAGTCATATTTGTTCTACAAGGATGTCAACAAAAAGGATTAATTTTAAGTAAAAAGAAAATTAGATTAGCACAACAAAACATTGAATATTTAGGAATTCAAATTTCAAAAGGATTTCTTCAATTATAACCTAATATTTTAAAAAGAATACAAACTTTCCCTGATATATGTGAAAATGTAACCAAAGTCCAAAAATTGTTAGGCTTATTAAATTATATATCTAATCAAGGATTTCTTAAAGATTTAGCAAAAGAATGAAAACAATTACAATTAAAATGTAGTACGAAAACACAATGGTCTTAGACATAGGAGGATACAAAAAATGTTCAACGTCTAAACTTACTTTGTAGTAACTTACCAATTTTATATAATTATGATTTGAAGGATACACTACTGGTTCAAATTGATACCAGCATGGATACATAGGTAGGTTGCCTTTTGGCAAAACCACCCACTCAGAAGAAGTATTTATTATGCAAGTATATAAACGGCACTTTCAATACTACCAAACTCAAGTACCCAATTCATGAGAAGGGAATACTTGCTTGTATTAAGACACTATCGAATTCTATATTTAGACTGATTCCAATTATTTATGCAATTTTACAAAATATCAAATAAAAAAATTATAATCAAGGTCGATTGAATCGATGGCAATTATAATTAAATCAGTATTCATTTCAGATAAATTATATATCATATGCTTCTAACAGTCTTGCAGACATATTAACCAGAGAATAGCAGCAGCTATAGCTAGCTTAAAGGATTCATTAAATAAAACGGAAGAAGAATTATTAGATTTACAACATCAAGTAAGCATTGTTATGAAGGATATAAATCAACTTCATTCTACTATTCATCTATTAGAAAAACAACTACCTCCCACTACTCAGCCTATTCAGCTGATTACTCCTCAAACATTTGTACAGACATTCAGCATCATCCAACCAAATCCTTCCATTACCCAGTTTGAACCAATTATAGCCCAAAAGCAAGTCGATCATAATGAAAATAAAACCTATGTTATTTTTAATTGACCTATGGCTGGTCTATATGATGAATGGCATGAAGCCTCTTTACACATCACAGGAAAACCATCCATTATTCATAAAGCCTACACCACTAGAACCGAAGCCGAAAAAGGCTCCAAGGAATTCCAAAACCCAATTCTTAAGCCACAATATAAACAAGTCCTAAAAAAACCATCTGTTGAAACCAAAATGAAATCATTAGGAAAGCCCATCAATATGGAAAGAATTAATTCTATTCCCCCTCGGGCAGTCAAGGAAGAAATGAAAAAGATCACTTCAGATATGTTTTATGAATGCTTTCAAGCCCTAAATGAGTGGACTGATGCACAAAAACAATTCCAACATTACCCACAAAATCGAGGCAGGTATGACCCCAAAGCAATTATGTTACCCGAAGCAGATCCATTAACTACCTACCTCTTTTTGCATAGTGGAATTATTAACACTATCTATCTCTCTACTTTACACAGTCTAGCCGACTTTCCTTTTGGTTTTATCCAAGCATTAAAAAACTACAAAGACAGATTTGCTAAAGACCGAGAAATCTTTCTCAAAGTATTCAGTACCTATCCTATCTTCATAAAAGCTGACAATATTCAGGAATCTACTTTACAGATTCCCAAAATTGCTTATATCCAAATTGGAATTAGCAATGGTTTATATCTGCCAATTGACGAACCACCTAGACATGAGATCTCATGGGATCTAATTAATCATTTTAATCTTCATTGTATCGATGGAGTCTATAATCAATGTTTAAAACTCAACAAAGAATCACTCATCAAGCTTAATTACAGAGGATCTAATCTACTAATGATTTCAAATTATTGACAACCAATAGCAACGAAGTCTCTGCAATTAATCAAACAGATTGAAGCACATTTTTCTCATACAACAGGTATCTTCGAAGAATTATCACTTGATTGGAAAATTTCCATTTGCCAGCAATTACTCAATTACCGAACACATAAGTGTGCATTATACCCCTCTACCTCAGCACCTCCTAAAGATGACAACAGCAGTATAGATGAAGTAATTATTGAAGAGTAGAATCACTAAAGTATACAGCTCTACTTTTGGCAATATGTTATTATTTAGTACTTTTGGCAGTATGTAATTATTAGTTAGTAGGTGGCCGACAATGACAAATGGCCAACCATCTTTTATCTTTTACTTTAAGCCTTTAATTTTATCTTTAGCTTTTATTTTAAGCTTTTTCTTTTAGCTTTCTTCTTCTTTACTTTATTCTTTTCTTGTCAAATGTCTAGTCTTTTGTCTTTTTCTCTTTATTTTGTCTATATAATGTACCCTTCGGCAATTGCCGAAACCATGAAATAAAATTTCTTATCTCTTTTTCCTGTAAACCTCTCTCCTACCTTAGCCTAGGGCTTGGTGTTCAAACGGAAATGAGGACATCAGATATGAGTTTTAAGTATTTTCTTTCATCAATTATTATGCAATTATTCCTTAGTTTTTACTATGCTCAACCATGTTTATTTATGTTATCAATTAGTTTTATCTGTTTAAATACAATTGATATTCCTTTGTGGCCTGAAAGATATTCTTCCATACATAACCCTCAAGATCAATCTTCCCCTTGAATTTAGATGTCATGTTTCTTGAGCACAGTCCAGACGGAATCAACCTAATATAAAAACAGATAATTTTATACCATTTTTAAAAATTAAGCCTATAACTTAATTTTAAACATATATTGTTTTATGTATTTTCACTGATAGATTATTAACAATTGTGATGTAAGTTCTTCCATCAATTCCCTCAGTTCCAGGCTGACGGTCTCCTCTTTCATCCTCATTATAAAGGTGGTGGATGGTATAGTAGCAAGTACCAGAGGTGATGCCTCATCTGCAAGTGTAGTAGCTGGAGGGGAGGAGGTGATTTAGTAGCTACTACACCATAAGATGCTTCACCTATACAATAAGTACCTCCGAATCGTGGTCTGAACCTTAGTGGAATTAAATCATGTTTTCTCTTTGGTGGCATATTTCAACCTGAAATTAATATTTGATTGAATTTTCTAGAAATATAACAATTTGAATTCAATATTTTATACAATATATTGAAAAGGAAATAATTGATTTTTTGAATATAATATTCAATTACAAGCACAAGTTAATCGCTATTATCACTTAATTGTAAATCAAAATCATCTTCTTTTTTTGAAGAACTTGAATCAAACTTAGGCTCTTCTTTAGATCTCTGGCCCTCTTACACATGTGCATTAGTCTATATTTTTCTATGTAATTGGCATGTGTTTTCTTGTATACTTGTTGATTATTGTTACAATTTATGATTCATTTTGTATATTTTTTTGTTTAATTTCCATTGTTGTTCTTTCATGCTTGATGTTAATTTAAGGTAAGTATTGACTATTTTTGTGTAGGAAGGAAGATTAATCAAGAGGAAAAGAAAAGAGGAAGTGTGTTGAGAGCAATTCCCACGATCGTGGGAATCATAATTCGAGACAATATGCTGGCTTCATTAAACTTAGGATTTTTAGACTATTTAAGCATCATTAAGCCTCCATTGAGAGATGAAGCCCTTCTATAGAGACACCATCCTTGAGTAAAGAACATATGTTTAGAGTCTTGAGGAAGGATTGAAGTCAAAGATCATCATCGAGATTGGGGAAAATAGTACATCAACACCAAAATTTCCAAATTTTGGCATAGAAGAGAAAGAGTCTTTCTATTCAATTTTCTATCAATTTCACTTCTTCTATTCTTTGTAAAATAGTTTATTTGAATGTTGATGATGTTATGGAGATCATGTTAAGTTGATTTAGTTTTAGGGATTGCTTTTGAACTATTTGTTAGAACTCCAATTTTATTGAATTGAATGAAGTTGTCTTTGATGATTGTTGCTTTTATTTGTTATCTTGCAAAAAATCGAGATAGTGAGTAAGATAAATTTGTGTAGGATTGTACAGCAAGAGTTAGCGACCTATAGACTTGCAATCATCATGTTAATTGAGTAGTTAGAAGAGAGATCTCAGCTAATGAATTGATCACCCATAAGACAATTTAATAACTAGTTGAATAGGTCGAGTCTTTAGGTAGGTTGAGAGATTATCCAATTGATTCCCTTTAATTTGATTAAGGACAATTAATTACACCTTGAGAGAGGGTAGTTAATATATTTAGAAATCTAGAGTGAGACACAATTCAATCAATAAAATAGGAGGAAGAAAAAATAGGGAAAGAAAGTAATCTCTAGTCTTTAGATTCTTAAATTCTAATTTTTCTACATGTTAGTATTGTCTATTGCTTTGTGTTAATCTTTTAATTTTAATTTAATTTTCCAGATTATTTGTATTAAACAATTTCATTTCTTGAACAAATTCTTGTCTAAATTAAGTGGTGTCTGGGCATCAATCCTTGTAGGATTGATATCTGCTCTTTTAAGCTACAAGTTACGACTCGTTCACTAGTAATTTTTGAGTGTAAAACAAGTAGATAGGTTTTACCATCAACAAGTTTTTGGCGCCATTGCTGGTTGATTGTTTAGCATCTCATTTAATTTAGATTACTTTGATTTAATAGTTTTTGATACTTTTCCTTTTGTCATTACGGGTGCATGAACACAAGGAGCACACAATGAATGAAAGAAATAGGCAAAGATGAATTTCTCGACATCAAGAGCCATAAAAGAGAGTTAAGAAGTACAAAGCATCTTAACTTTCCACAACAAGATAAGGCTGAAGAAGGAGAGTAAGGAGGACCATAGAGGACTTTGATGGATTTCATGAGGCCAAGTTTTAGTCCTCAAGTAGTGGTAAGACTGGTGGTCCAAAAAAATAATTTTGTGATAAAGCCGGTGTTGCTCAACATTCTACAAAATAGTGTGCAGTTTTATGGGCTATCCAATAAGGATCCAAATGCCTACATCATCAGAATGTTCTACGATGCGGTGAAGCTGAGACTATTTTCATTCATGTTGAAGTATTGGGCTAAAAAGCATAGTACAACTCGTTAAATTCAAGCCAGATTACGACTTGGAAGCAGCTTGCCCAAACTTTCCCTTGCCCAGTATTCTTTGTTAACAAAGACAACGAGGATTATCAAGGAGATAACAAATTTCCAGTAAAACAACGGAGAGTCTCTCTACAAAGCTTGGGAGAGATTCAAGGAACTTCAGAGAAGTTGTCCTCATCACAACCTGCCCAGAGAGTTCCTACTTTAGACGTTCTATAATGAAATGAATCCAAGCACTAGAGGAACCATCGACATAGTAACAGAAGGTTCATTAATGAGGAAGACGATGAAAGTAGCTCACGATCTGTTAGAGGAGTTAGCGAGCAATAGCTGTATGTGGTGAGCAAGAGGAGCATACAAGGACAGAAGGAACAAAAAGATATGATACCCATTGACTCTGTTACTATCTTGCAGGCTCAGATTACGGTTCTTACAAAGCAGTTAAACAACATGCAAAGAGCATCTACCTCGACAACTAAGGCTATACAAGTTTAGTATAAGTTGTGTGGGTAAAGTAACCACGACTCTGTGGAGTGTTTTCTATTGGCAGTCGGTGGTACTGAGCAGGGAAGTTACCTGGGACAACTGCAGAAACGTAATAACCCTTACTCTAATACCTATAGTCTGGGGTGGCGAAACCATCCAAAATTTTCTTGGAGTAATAACAATGCAGGTGGCCAGTCAAGATCACAAGGATAATCAGGATTTCAATACGATCGAATTAGAGCGTTGGAAAGCAAAATAGACAAGATGATGGAAGTCATGGGGCACAAATTAGCAGCTCAAGAGGAGAATTAGATGCATGCAAGCCAGGAGAAGAATCATAAGAGGATGGAAGCAAAATTCGACCAAATCCTGAAGAATCATGCATCTTTTATCCATAATCTAGAAGTTTAGGTAGGGCAACTTGCTAATACATTATCTTCTTGAAATGCAGGTGGCCACTGAGCAACGCTAAAATGAATCTGAAGGAAAGACTCATGGCCATTAATCGAACAAAGTAAAAGGATCGTGAGAATGAGGAGCAAAATGGAGCTAAGAAAAAAGGACAAATTGTTGTGGAAGTCTTCTCAAGTGAACTAGTAAGCGAGCTAATCATGGAGCTTCAACTTGGACTTCCACTTTAGATTTTTGCTCAGCGGAAGTCATCTTCAAGCAGAGCAATGAGGAATTCTAAGGAGGGTGAGTTAAATAAGATGTTAGATATAACCAATCAACTCCAAACAAAATTCACGTTGAAGGAACCGTTGAAAAAATAAGTTGAAGAACACATATTAGAAGGAAACTCACTGATAGCATAAAAGAAAGAAGACCCAGGGGGATTCTTTATTCCATGCAGTATTTATGGGGTTCAGATAGATAGGGCATTCATGGACTTAGGAGCTAGCATCAATATGATGCCTTACTCATTCAGTCAGAAGCTAGGTTTAGCAGAGCCAAAGCCCACTAAGACATTGGTGAAGACAGCCGACAGAATGGTATACTTACCGAAGTGAATTATTAAGAATGTGTAAATACGGATTGACAAATTATTTTTTCTGGTAGACTTCTACATACTGGAAATTGGAGAAGATGAGAAAACCCTGATGGTGCTTGGGCGACCATTTATGGCTACTACCCATTGAATTATTGAAGTTGATGAGGGAAAATTGATCCTGAGAGTAGGAATGGAGCAGTTATCATTCAAGGTTTTGAAGAAAAATTATCACACTCCTTCAACCCTAATGGACATCAAAGATCCTAAACCCCAAGGTGGATGGGAAGATATTGAGGACCCTAGGACTGCATGTAAGAAGAAACGATCGCACAGGAAAAGGCATAGGAAGGAAAACAATAAGGATGGTGAAGTCCATACGAGGGTAGCACATCTATAAAGTCTGAGATCGGTTTCCGCGCTGCTACTGTACCAGTCATTTGAGCTGCCATGAACATCAAGGAGAGTCTAGCAGTCGACATTAAAGAAGCACTACATAGGATGCAACCCATGGATGTTTATTTTCTTTTGATTATCTTTGCCTATTTGTTCGTTAGATTTCTTTAATTATGATCATATTTGAACTGAGTTTGATTGATGTTGATGTGGTTTTCATTAGAATTTCAATTTGTTTTCTTTTCAAAATTCTTGTTGATGATATTAATTTGATGTGTTTGTAGGTTATAAGATCATGGAGAAGTAATATTAAGCTTGGAAGAAGGTTTGAGATTGTGAGGATCACCTTTTCCCATGCTCATGGGAATTGTAGTGATTCCCAGAATCGTGGGAAAGCTCTCCATAAAGTTTCTAGAGAGAAAACCCATGCTCGTGGGAATTGTGGTGATTCCCACGAGTGTGGGAAAGCTCTCCAGAAAGTTTCTGGAGAGTAATTCCATGATTGTGGGAATTGTGGGAATTCCCATGATCATGGGAATTATCATGGGAATTCCATACAGGATGGAAACTTAAAGTTTCCCTCTCCATTTCTTTTTCCCCCCACTCTCAAACTTTCCCTTCTTCTCTCTCTAACCCATGAATTTTTCTCGTCCCACTCTTTAAAACTCTTCAATTTTCCTCTATATACTTAGTATTTTCTTCAACTCTTTCATTATTCTTACAATCCTTTCATCTTTTCATGCATCAATCATTTAAAAACACAAGGATTTGAGTAAGATTTTGCTCTCTCTCTCTCTCTCTTAAAGTTGATTTTCACTCTTTTTCTCTCATTTTTGCAGATTTTCCTCTTACAATGGCACCAAGGACAAGGATGGTTCAGAGATCGATGAATTACACTATGAAGTTTTGATGAAGGCAAGTATGACTTAATGGTAACTTACCACTCTCCATTCCTGATTTACTCAGAAGAAGAAGGTATGTATTTCTGTGAACTTCAACATAGAGAAATATTCACTCCTAGGTATTTTTATTTTGAATTGTTAGATAACATAAGAGTGAGATGACAACTTGAGCAATTAGCTACAAACATAGGGTGGAATAGGTTTGGTGCGATATACCTATTTATGCTACTATAACTTTAGAGTTTTTCACAATAGTCTAGCATAAACCAAAAATGGATGTGTTATAGTTTAGGTTAGCTGGAAATGTTTTTAAACTTGATTATTCTATCATACGTGAAATTTTCAACTCTTCGAATGCAAAAATTGTAGATGGGCATGGTAATTTTGATGTCGATTCTTATTGGAATACTCTCATAGGTGAGGAACATTTCAACTCACGTAATGCATCGAATTCTTTAATACGGAGTGTTGAGCATCTACTTTTACACAAATTTATGTGTCTAACTGTGTTTAATAAAACAGAAAGCAACAAATGGTTAGCAAAAGAACTTTTCTTTTTATGGTGCATGGATCGAAGAATCAAAATCAACACACTTTATAGGATTTTTCAATCACTAGTGAGAGTGGTTAATAAAAAGAGTTTTTTTTATGTCTCATATTGCTTCTACTTTGGGTGTGTTTTATAATATTAATATGGAGAATTTGCATACATCTCCACACGATATGTTTGACATATCGTATTTGAGACATTTTGAGGTTTTGGAGTTTCATTCAATGGAACTCTGAGATCCTCAGATGTGCACTGCAATGAGGAGCAGGAGGGACATGAGTACAACCGCTTCCAGACCCTCCAAATCCCAAGCAATGCCAGAGCTAGAGGCAGAAGCAGTGGAGGAGGAACTGCGTGCACTAATGGATGTTGACCAACTTCAACAAATTCTCAACCTATAGCTACCAACTCTTAACAAATGACATCCTAAATCAATGAGATTGGAACCCAAATGCGAAAAGTCCACAAGGAGCAGCATAGCTTGACAAATAGGTTCCTCAACTTCTGTCGAATGAACAACTTTGAAGCTCCTTCACCTACACCATCACCACCATCTTCTGAATAATCTTTTCTTACCCTTTCACCTTTAAATTTTGTTGTTTCTTTAGTTTGGTTTAATTTTAGCTTTTGTTTGGTTTGCTTTCATTTTTTTGTTTGGTTTCATGTCATTTGCGCGTTTCAATTTCTTTTAATTGGTTGAGGTCATTTTCCCTTATTTGGTGATTGACTTGTCACTTTGAGACAATGTGAACTTTAAGTGTGGGGAGGTGAATTTGACTTTTGTAATTGTATTGTTTGCATTTTGTTAGATAGGATGCATATTTAGGCATATTATATGTGCTTTGCGTCAGCAATGGAACCGTATTTGAATTACACTAATAACTATTGTCGTAAAATTTTGTTATGCTAGTTGGAATTATATTGAATGCATGCTTAAACTTAGATTAGACTACTTGACTAGAAAGTGAGCCATATAGAGCGATGAAAAGTAGTTAGTTAGATAAGCTTAGTCACAAATTAACATTTGAACAATGAGGTAGTGTAGAGATGCATAATGAGTTTTCATTTGAACCAATGTGATCATCGAGTCATACGAATCCATCTATAGTCATTTTATTTCTTTGTTGAGTGATACTTCCTTCAGTGACTACCTCCAAAACTTGCTTTGAATTAGTATGAGTCTACTAGATGCATGCTTAATAGAGATGATTTATGCCCTTTTTCTTGTTTTAACCCTTGGCTTAAACGACCTACCTTTTATATTATCCCTTGATACCCATATTGAGCCTTAAACTTTTGATTCTTGAAAACACTCGAAATTTTAAAACTTTAAACCTTATTAACCTACCCGTTTGGAAGCATAGTTGAGTATTAAGTAATACATTAGTTGGGATCATTGTGAAATTTTTATTATCAAGATGAGTATACTTCTGCTCATGAGTTACATTGTATATAATGCTATTTCGAGTCATAGCTCTTCCATGTATGAAGAAAAAGAAAGAAAAATGAAAAAATTGAAAAGTAAAAATGAAAAAAAGGAAGAACAATTAAGTAGCATAAATAAGTGCAGAGTATTAGTTTCATTTGTATATCTCGAAGTAAGTTTTGATTATCCCAATCTTATCCGCTCTTTACTTTACTAATGCTTGTGCTTAATCCTTTTTCCCTCTTTACCTACCTTAAACCTTACCACGCTACAAACCTAAACAAGTCCTTTTGATCTATTTAAGCATGTAATCATTGTAGGGGAGAATCAGTGTATTAGCAAGTGTATGGTAGTGTAGTCTCTTATAGGAAGTTTGACCGAAACATTAACCATTAAACATTTGAGAGAAATGAGTGAAAATCGTGACAAAATTTCATTTTACATCTTTACTTATCTAAATGATGTTGTCAATTGTTGAGTTTGCTTATATACACCAATGAAAAGGTAGCCACGATATGTGTATTAACTTAATATTTAAGTTAGTCTAAATTTGTTGGATCCTGTTTTTAAGATTTTTATATTTTTATTTTATTTTATTTTATTAAATTATCAAGTATGAAAATAACTTAGAATTTATGAATTAGGAAGTTTTGGAGTTTAATATGGTATATTATAAATGTCATAAGGTGATATGAATTAAAGAAGGAGTTAGTAGGAAATTCCTTTAATAAGGAAGGAAAATTGGAAGAAAAAGTTGTTTTAAGTGAATAAGACAAAAGGACAGAAGATGTCTTGAGTGTAAAGGAAGAAAAGAAGGGAGAGTCATGGAATAACCTAGAAGGAGAGAAGGAAAAAGAAAAGGAAGAAGAAAGAAAGAAAGAAAAAGAAAAAGAAAAAGAAAAAGAAGAAAAAGTTTAGGTGAGTTCTTTTGGTATTCTTTGTATATTCTTTTGTTTTGATAGATTAAGGAAGTAGAAAAAGAAGGTTTTATGTGAAGAAAATGAAGATGAAGCAAGAAAGAAGAAAGAAGTAGAAAGAATTAGGTTTTAATATGATGAAGATGAATATGATGATGATGAAGAAAGAAAGAAGAAGAACAAGAGAATGGTGTTTTCTTTAGATTTTTATAGATCTTAGTTTTTCTAGTTAGATAGAATCAAGAATAGCTCAAGCTTAAGTTTATTCATAGATAGCTAGGTTTAATAAAAGCTCTATACATGTGTGTTGATTAAATGAACATATATTTGTTCTTAGGGAATCAAGAATATCGACAACAAGAGCAACGAGAAGAGCAAGCTTGACTATTGGTAGTATTCCATAAAAAAATTGGGTAATATGTTTGTAGTTTTGTGATGATGAGCTAAAATAATTATGTGTATGTATGTTGAATATGTTTGTTTTATTCATTGTGAATGTGGGAAGATATTTTGTGAATGTATATTATGATGCTTTGTATGAATTCTGTCACTTTTGTGTGAAGGAAAAATAGAAAATCTAAGAAGCATGAAAGCATGAATATATTATGAAATGTATGAGCATTGAAAAATCTGTTATGTGGGCGAGAGAGAAATCTGTTTCTTTAGTCACGTGCACGATGACCTATAGCCTTCTCCCAGCTGCCCGCCTGTGGCCACGAGATCTTGAAAAATTGGAATCATTTCGTTTCACGGTGTAAACTTTGGTTTCGCCATTTCGTTCCACGGAACTCTCGAGCCATTATGTTGTGCATTGCATTTTTTTTTGATATGTTGAGTCATGATATTGTTTGTATATTCATATATGTTGTGTATGGTTCATTATCATTAACTATAAACATATTAGCCATTGAGCTTTCAGCTCACCCCATCAATTTCTACTCCTCAGGTGAAGAATTAGCAGATCATAATTGAGCCTTGCAAAGTGTTGGCAATCTCTAAAAATATTAGAATTTTGTAACTAAGTTAGTGTGAATCATTTCTAGAAGCATATCAGCATAAACATTTTGTATGTACTTTGTAACAATGAAACTGTTATGGCATTTGGATATGAAATTTGAAGTTGTGTATCAACTTTGTGTGCTGAAAGTTAACAGTGAGAGAATCAGAAAAATGTTTATGATATATGTATGTATAAACATGTCTGTAAATTTCTTTTCCTTCTGTTGAGTGGGTTCTGTGTTGAGTTGGTTCTGTGTTCAATGTTAGGAGAACTTGGATGGACTTGTTAGCAATGAATTATTTATCAAAGGAGTTTTGTTATGTATGGAATTGAATGTTAGTTCGGGTCTTTGGAATGTGCAGATGTTTGTAAACAGATGATGAATACAGAGAATGGGATAAAACAGTGATCTGAAACTTTAAGGATTAAACTGCAATGATAAGTATAGAATTAGGCCAAATAGTCTTCATAAAAGTTGTAGATTATTCTTTTATCTTTCTAATGGTATAAAGATTGAAATTTTTAGACTTTATATGCAAACGTTATGGCCTTTATAAGATAGCGGAAATTGTAAAGGAGTACCAATGTTTTTTGCAGAAATAGAACTTTCACTTAAATGATTAAACTGTATCGATACAGGCCGAATTAGACAAAGTTGTCTTCATGAAAGTTGTAGACCATTTTCTTAGCTTACCAAAGATATATAATTTGTGATTTTTGGACTTCTGGATTAAAAGTTATTGTGTTTAGAATTAAGGTTGTATAATTGGGCAGTCGCGATCGTAACTCAGTACGATCACGACAGACCTAAAATTTCAGAAGGTCGCGATCATGACCGTCCTGAAATTTTTCAAGGAATCGCGATCGTGATGAAGCGCAATCATGATAGTCCTAAAAAAAAGTTCACATTCGCGATCGTAACACGGTACGATCGCGACTCTTCTGAAATTTTCTACCTCTCACAGGCGTGAGAAATAAAAAGTCATGCCTGTGACTCTTGTCATAGGCGTGACTATGAGAGTCACACCCGTGACTTTTGGTCTTTTGAATTGAGTGGTTTTATTAATAACCAAATTGAAAATTAATTCTTTTAACACCCAAATCAATTATTCTTTGATCACTTTTGCTATGGAAAATTTTTCATAAAATTGTTAGGTATTATTTTACGTTTCCTATGAATTTTTATTTATTTAATATACTTATTATCTATTTTTTTCTTATAATATTATCTATTAATTGTGTATTTTATTAATAATTGATTGATTATGTTAAATCATTTGTTTTGGAATAATTTAATTTTACGTCTAAAATCATTCTATGATATTTTAATTACTATTTGTTTATATTAGATAAGTCCCACCACAAATCTTCCTTGTCTAAACTTTAATGAAATTCAAATGTTAGATTTTATTTTCTTGCATTGTTCCCAAATATATTTTTATTATTTCAAAGAAATGGCGATGGTGACACGTAGTCACCATAAAATTCGTATGGAGACCCGGGGCCAACATTTTTAATGTAATTGGCATGTAATTTCTTGCATACTTGTTGATTATTGTTGCAGTTTAAGATTTATTTTATATATTTTTGTTTAGTTTGATTTCCATTGTTGTTCTTTCACGTTTGATGTTAATTTGGGATAAGAATTGACTATTTTGTGTAGAAAGGAAGATGAAGCAACTTGGAGATTCAACTAGAAATCAAGAGGAAAAGGAAAGAGGAAGTGTGTTGAGACCAATTCCCACAATCTTGGGAATAATGCCAATTCCTATGAACTTAGAAATCATAATCTGAGACAATATGTGGGACTTCATTAAACTTAGGGTTTTTGAACAATTTAAGCATCATTAAGCCTCCATCATTAGGAGAGACGAAACCCTTCTATATAAACATCATCTTTGAGTGAAGAGCATATGTTTGGAGCCTTAAGGAAGGATTGAAGTTAAAGATCATCATCAAGATTGGGGAAAATAACACATCAATATCAAAATTTCTAGATTTTGGCAAAGAAGAGAAGGAGTCTTTCTATTCAATTTCTAGTCAATTTCACTTCTTCTATTCTTTGTAAAATGATTTATTTGAATGTTGTTGATGTTATGGAGACCATGTTAGGCTTATTTAGTTTTAAGGATTGCTTTTGAACTATATTGTTAGAACTCTAACTTTATTGAATTGAATGAAGTTGTCTTTGATGATTGTTGATTTTATTTGTTATCTTGCAACAAATCAAGAGAGTGACTAAGATAAATTTGTGTAGGATTGTACAACAAGAGTTGGCGACCTATAGACTTGCAATTATCACGTTAATTGAATAGCTAGAAGAGAGATCTCGGCTAGTCAATTGATCACCCATAAGATAGTTTAATAACTAGTTGAATAGGTCAAGTATTTGGGTAAGTTGAGAGATCGTCCAATTGATTCCATTTAATTTGATTAAGGACAATTAATTACACCTTGAGAGAGGGTAGTTAATACATTTGGAAATCTAGGATGAGACATAATTCAATCAATAAAATATGATGTAGATAAAATTGGGAAAAAAGTAATCTCTAGTCTTTAAATTCTTAAATTCTGATTTTTTACACGTTGGTATTGTCTATTGCTTTGCGTTAATCTTTTAATTTTAATTTAATTTTTCAGATTATTTGCATTAAACAATTTCGTTTCTTAAACAAAGTCTTGCCTAAATTAAATAGTGTCTGGGCATCAATCCGCTCTTTTAAGTTTCGAGTCACGACCCATTCACTTGCAATTTTTAAGCATAAAATAAGTAGATAGGTTTTACCATCAACACCCTCCTCATCCTCTCCAAATAAAATTTCAATATATTCATTATGTGGGTCGTTCAAAGGTTCATTATCCTTATATATGACTGATGCATTTATTTCATAAGCGTCTTCCTGAAATGCTTCACTTTCAATTCTCTGGTCTCAGTTTCATTGTGATTCAAAAACACCTCTAGGTTTAACTTTACAAATGGCCAACCAATCTAACTTAACTTGCGGTAAGCTACGAAAAGGGACATAAGACACCTGGATCGCTTGCATTGCTAACACGAAAGGTTAAATTTGTCTAAATCTTCTTTACTTGTCGATTTCAATTAGATTGTATTGGCTACGCACTTTTCTACCAATATTTGAAGTTGGCTCAAACCAGTTACACTTAAATATCACACTTTGCTTTATTAGCAATGCAGGGTACTCAATTTTAAGTATCTCAATAATTTTACCATAGTAATCCATCAATTCTCCCTGTATGCAAACTCTACTATTTGTTGTTGCCATGTTATGACTATGGTATTCTGTATAATATTTGTATCCATTAACAAAATACACCGGATATGATTTAACAATTCGCAAAGGTCCCTTCGTAAGATCACATATGAAATTGTTCTCTATTGATTTTTTCTAAGGCCTACATAAAAGATAATATCATATTAAACAGTATAATGTCCTTTGAACATTTAAATCTTATAATTCAATCATTTCAATGTTTATAAGTGAAAAGTTACATATTTCTCGAACCATTGAGGAAAGTTTCTTCCAACTTCTTTATTGATATCATCTTGTGTTTGGTCAGGCATGAGCTCGCGTAGCTGTTGGACCCCGAACTTTTCTTAGAAGACTAGAACTAATAAGTGAGAAATGTGGAGAAATTCGTATTTGTGTTTTGGCGTTTTAAGTGGATAAGAGATTTCGAACTGAAGAGAATTAGTTGAATCTATGTAGTAAGTTGATTAAGAATATGTGCCTATATGTATGTATGCTCGGTTATTGATGTTCATGATTAAACAAGGATTATTGATATTAAAGATGATATGGAGTTGAAAATGAACTAGAAAGATGATCTTGTTATCAGCTGAGATAAGGAAAGATTTGGATAATGAAATGTAAATGTGCACGTTGTGTTTGATGTATCAATTTTTGTTAGTCTTAAAATAGCACGTAAGAGTGGGAAAGGTTACATATGAAAAACACAGACGAAAGGAGTCGTCTGTGCTGACGTCAAAACACAGACAAAAGGGAAAATATGAAGGAAAAGTATCTTTTGTGCTGACATCAGAACACAGACGAATGGATGAATCAAGAGTAAAAAGATCGGCTGTAAGGACATAATAACATAGAGGATAGATTATAGGCCAAGGATAAGAAGAAGGAGTTAAGAGTTTACGTTAGTTGAAGGATTCGTCTATGTTACTGTTCACAGGCGAAGGAGTTAAGAGGTTATATTAGATGAAGGATTCATCTGTGTTACTGTTCACAGACGAATTAGAACACAGAGGACACGCATCATCTGTGTTACTGTTCACAGACGAATTAGAACACAGAGGACATGTATCGTCTGTATTACTATTTACAGACGAAATAGAACCTAGAGGACACGTATCGAGACGAATTAGAACACAGATGAAAGGATGAGTAGAGAATAGAGCTATCATCTGTGATGATGTCATCTTCCTCTAGGTGACGTCATCTT
>JANZXR010008877.1:0-16516 GCA_027575705.1 Erythroxylum echinodendron
TATAGATCGCTTCATAAAAGTCTTTAGTCAGGAAAACAATTTTGACAGCTTCTAATGTAACTCTATATCATTATGAGCTACAATTGCCATAAACACTCAAAATGTATCCTACGAGGACACAGGAGAAAAGGTAACATTAAAGTCAACCTTTCTTCCTGAGTGAATCATTAAGCAACTGAGCGAGCCCATAAACTGCTGAACTTTATCCTGAAATCCTTTAGGTCTTTAAACTTATTTACAACTGATGGGTTCGCAGTTCCTCTGTAAATCAACTAGCTCCCTAATCTTATTATGCTTCATGGCTTGTATCTCATTAGTCATTGCATCCCACCATAAATCCACATTGGTTCCAAAAACAGCTTCTGTAAAGCAATTGGATCCATAACATGTCTAACATCATAATCTTGTTCACCAAATAAACTATATAATTAGATGGGACAGTAGGTCCTCTCACTCTAGTGGATCCATACAATTACATTAAACGTTGTACCCCTAAGAACCACTATATGTACAAGTATGAGTTCCTATTTTTGTGCAAGCACGATAATAAGACCTAGATCCACCGGATCTAACTGTATGAGTGATGGGTACATAATAACTATAGTATTCACCCTGCAATCATCCGAAGGGTCAAAGGGCCCACCATCAATATAGACATTGTATTCTAGAAACTTAGTTGTTTGTGATTCCACTATTCCGATCTCTCTTTTTGCAGTAAAATTTGTAGCCATTAGAATGGTTGAGATATCTTACTAAATAGTAATAAGTGAAATGATCATGCAAATTTACCCCAACAGGGTAGCCCTATACACGAACGTGTGTAAGGCTAGGTTTCCACTCTTCTAAATAATCAATTAGATTAGTCCTGTTCTACATCGACTTCTTCAAGTCCTTTTGGGTGTTGTTATGCCTTTCTTTAACACATCATTTTGCTTAGGATTACTTAGCATAGTGAACAATGTTACTATAGCAACCAATTCCATTATCTAGCAAACGAACCTTTTAAAGTCCTGAAACACCATGTTTTCCATGATATTTTCCTTCATGGTTAGATTTGATTATCTTCATGAATTTTCCCAATTGACTCTCAACCTTCAATCTTTAAGCAAGAACACATAAATTGTAATGGGAATAATCATCAACAAGCGTCAGAATACATTTGGAATTGCATAATACAATTGTATAAGGTCTTCTAATATCCATATGTATCAGACTCAATAAGCCAGAAACACAAATTGACCTCTTTATCCTTATTTTTGTCTACTTTCCCCTACAACAATCAATACATGTTTCTAGATCATTATAATCTAGAATTAAGAGAATACTTTCCTTGTTCAATCTCTCAACCCTAGCTCTAGAAATGTGGCTTAATCTTTTTGCCACAACATGTATGACAAATCCTTTATCAGGGTCATCTTTCTTAACTTGTTTGACAAAATAAGAAGAAAAATATATCTAATTCAGGGTAAGACACATTATATGCAATACATATAACAAGAAATTTATACTATTATGTTTTGCATTAAACAAAAACTATACAACATAAGTATCAAATATAAAACGTTAACCTTCTTTGTCCAAAATTGATATAAAGATCACATATAAAATGTATCGTGTAAAAACCAAAATGAACCTTGCAGTAAGGTTCAGTACATACATCCTCTATAGATATTATATTAGCTTCTTTATTACTATCAACCATCAATTTCTCCCTCCTTTTATTTAGCTCTATCCTAGATATGAACCCCTGTATTATGGAAACACCTTGATTAGATGCTCCACTATCTAGTCACTAAGAACTTAATGCAACTATATTAATACATTGATAAGCCAAGGAGTTACCTAATGGTTCAGTCTTTCTTTCTAGGCCTCATACTGCTGGCTTCTTTATGTCTGCAGGACCTTTACGAGTACTAGATTAACCAACATCAGCATGTAGAGAAGATTTAGTCTTTCTACCTTTGAACTTAGCTGGCTTCATCTTGCCTTTCCTTTAGTTACTTCGAGGGCTGTAGGAGTAGCAAGCTTGAGTTTCTCCTCCTTAACAACGTAATGGGCAATTAAAGCATTGAAGTCACATTCTTCAACTGATGAATAATATGTCATTACCAAATTATTAAACTTTAGAGGGAGTGTATTCAAAGTCTAGTGAACTATAAAGACATCAGGAAGAGGAATATTCTTCTGTGAAGATGGATCATTTTTTATATCTACTCAATTACTCCCCTTCTCCCGTATACCTCATGGAGAATAAATTTTTCATCAAAGCATTCATGTCAACATTAGGTGAGACTCTATACCTCTGGGAGACATTACTAAGATACTCCTTCGCTATATCTATGTCCGGAAGTCCACTAAGCAGATGGTCAGGTATGGATTTTTTAATGGTCATGCAATATAATATGTTAGAATGATCTCAAGCTGCATAAGCTACTTTATGAGGTCTCGAGCTCATAGATGTAGGTGGAGATGGCCTATCTATCCATGTGGCCATATCAATTTCAACTATCTTTATAGCATTCAACACATCATTTATCCACTTCTTCGTATTGAAATCGGTTAGGGTTTTAATGGTGACACTGATATTGTTGATCGAAAAGGTGACTGAAAAATGACAATGTTTAGATTAACACAAATGTGGGACAACAATGATACTCAAAGCCATTAAATATTATTTGTATTGAGAATCCGATCATATATATTATGAAACAATTTTAGGCTGAATACATAATATATGAAATTAGACCTTCATATAAAAGAGATTGGAGTACAAACCATCAACTCTCATGACACTGCCACGTTTGGGCGAATAGATCACTTGAGCAATAACTTTCCTCCATCTAATGCCTTTATGCACATCTCAAATTTTTATATAAGGCCAATGCCTTTGGGCAGAATAACCAAATATAAAACTAAAGACATCCCCCAACATGCAATCAGAATAATTCAAAATACTGACTTGAAAAGCCACTTGGGTGACTACTTCCTTATTAGCACTTAAAAGGTCCACAAACATAAGGGATACGTCTTAATGTTATCCTCACATTCTTTATGGGCATATGGTATGTGATAATGTAACATCAATAAATGCAATACCTGAATGCATAGTCTCACTGTCACACACTCGTACTGAAGACATTCTCTGAAAACTTTATTTGAGACTTTTGTAGCAAAAAAATCTCATTAGAGTGACTATTGTGTGTCACCAGGCACTGAACTGTCCACTCGAGACAAGAAAACCTCATGTATCTCCCTTATGGCAAGTTCATTAATTCACCTAAAAAATGGCTTTAAAATGTCTTAATTCCTTTTTCGAATGACTATCATGTGATCCCAAACGCTGGACATGAGACTCGAGACACAAAAACTTGAAGTATCACCCTTATATGATGTCACAAGCATGAAAATTCACTCTAAATAGAATTAAAAATGCCTTAATTCCTTTTCTAGAGTTAAACTTTAATTTATTACTAATGCAATAAATCTAAAAAATGGAAAAACTCACTTTCTAAATTTCCCGAACCCAAAAATTTGAAAATTTTGATTTTTACTTTTTTAGTTTCCATACGGCTAGCATCAACATGATGTCATAGGAACGTCAACCCTGCGTGTCTAAGGGAGAGACGTGTGTTGGACATACAAGGGATGCATTTGGCATATGTCGCCCATGTGAAATGATGTGCAGACATTGGCACGTGCATCACAAATTTAACACATGCCTTTACCTTGTTAGGCCACACGTTGAGTATCTGTACACACATGCGTTGCATGCACCCACTACACCACCTCTTCCTTGTCACTATAGATGGGATGGCACATATGTGGAACGTGCCACATGTGTCTGCAATCTCGCATCGCCATAAGTCGAGCATTTTATGCAGGTGTAAGGCACGTGTAAGTCTCCATCACTTGGCAAGTTTCAGGGCCATTTTCATAGTTCTAGGCTCATTTTCACCCTATTTCTCAAGGCTAAACACTTTTATACCAATTTTATACAATAATAAGGAAGAAAAAATCGAGAAATAAAACTTTATTCTTCGAGATCCTTATGGAGAAAAACTGAAAAATCTTTGTTTTTAACCACCCGATTACGTCACCCCTCTAATACCATTGTAACACATAACGAGACCTTAGTTACGTATCTCGGATTGAATGTGAAAGGGAAATAAACAAAGAAATGTAGAAAATATCTGATTTCGGTAACTTCAAACGAGATTTTCGAGACCATAACGAGCATGAATCCCCCGCCACCTTCACGAGAACTGCTCACTGGGATGTAGTAAAGCCTTTATACAGTTTTCTCAAAATGTAAGCTCTCTTAACGGGACAGAGAATCCTTATGCTTATGAATGATATGAGAAACTACAGGAGACCTTAATCTTTATATATAGCATCCATATTTGGCTTCCCCATCACAGGCTTGATATAGGTCCGGTCCATACTGATCAGAATCCATTTCCTACCTGAACTTCAACTAGTTGATTTAGATCATTTATTGGGTCACTTTATTATCTTTATCTAGATCAAATTATGTAACTTAACTGGTAAGTTATTGAAAAACTAAAAAATGCACTTAAAAGTTGTCCAACTTTTTGGGAAATGTCAAAAATATCCAACATATGATGTCATTTTGTAAAACCTAATTCTTTTGTGTATCAATCGGCTCTCTTCTAGCTTCAGCAAGATGGATGCCTTTTCCTTTTTCTTTCTTTTTTGTTTCTAGTTTACCAACATGCCAGAACGCCAAACTGAGAAACCAAACAATTTTTAAAGAATTTGTTTAGCAATAGTTTTTAGATATTTATTTAAGTTTAATGTTAAAGGATTCATTTTTGCTTCTTAATTAAATTGTGAATTCTACACCTAATG
Source organism: Erythroxylum echinodendron (assembly GCA_027575705.1). NCBI lineage: Eukaryota > Viridiplantae > Streptophyta > Magnoliopsida > Malpighiales > Erythroxylaceae > Erythroxylum > Erythroxylum echinodendron. The sequence goes on from JANZXR010008877.1 coordinate 4,870, forward strand.
TTTCTCTATATCATAAAGGTGAAGTATCCATTTTCAATTTTTTCATTTGCTTTTTTGGGTTCTTGCTTCAGGATCAAAGCTAATAATTCTATGGCAAGTGTATCTTCATCTTATCATCAGTTAAAATTTGAAGATGGTAATGAAGTTGGCTGGAGTGAAGGTGCCAATGAGCTTATAACGTCATGAGTTTAAACTATAATTAGGTTTGCAAGCTATCTATTCATTTGTATCCAAAGAATTAATGCTAAAAATTGGAATAGAGTATGAGACAAAAGAGGATGCTTACCAATTATATTTAGCATATGCTAAATAAGTCAGGTTTGGGATAAAGAGAAGCAAAAACCACAAAGATAAATCCAGAAACTTCATTGACAGAATGTTTTGTTATAATGCTGAAGGTAAACGATAAAAAGACAAATGAGATATGTATGTGAGAGCAGCACCCTGAAATAAGGTTTGGTTATCAAGCTAAAATGCAAGTCAGCTAGCAAAAAAGAAGAAAAATCTTTGTGGTTCAGTATATTGAGGAGTATAATCACTACCTCTCGAGTCCTAACAAGATGCACTTACATAAATCTCACTAAAAGATAAGTTTATTTGCAGCAATGGAAATTGAATTGGAAAATGACGAGGAATCCTACTAAAGGCATCTGATGATGTCATGGTTAGGCAAGTAGGTGGTCGATAGAATTTAGGTTTTATTAGTCAAAAGAATTTAGGTTTTATACCAGATGATTACAAAAATTAATTACGGTTTTAAAAAACGAGAGATACGAAAGGACGCGATACAGGAGGTGCTCTAGAATACTTACATAAAATGCAATTTGATGATCCAATTTTTTTTATGCTATCTAAGTTGATGAAGATGATTTAATAACCAAAATTTTCTGGTCAGATGCAAAGATGAGGGCATATTACTCAAATTTTAGTGACGTGGTTTGCTTTGACACAACTTACAGGAAGAACAATGAAGGTTGACCCCTTGCATTACTTATAGGTGTAAATCATCACAAGAAGACTACACTCTTTAGTGTTACATTGTTATATGATGAGACATCCCTTATGTTTGAATGGTTATTTGGAACTTTTACGAAAGCTTTGTGTGATAAAGGACCTAAAACTATTTTTACAGACCAAGATGCAGCAATAGCAAAGGCTCTAGTACTAAGATGGCCCAAAACTCATCATCCCTTATGTATTTAGCACATTTATCAAAATATGCCCTCTGTTTAATTGGTGTTTCTCTAAATTCAAAGACTTTGCTAAAGATTTTAGCTCATACATATATGATTTTGAAGAAGAGGATGCATGGAATGATATGTTGCACATATATGAACTTGAAGACAATGATTGGTTAAGTTAATTTGTGGATCTTTATCGTCGAGGAACATATTTTGTTTCCTATTGAAAATTGCAGTTTCTTTCTTATACTCTCATTATTATGTAATTTTTTATATACTCATTGTTATGTATTTTCTATAAACGACAAATCCTTATGTTAAAAAATAAAATTTTCCAAAGCACGAAATTTCGTTAAACTTCTAACAATGGTATGGACAAAAAAAAAACAAAAGTCAAACTTCTATTTTTTATAGGGATGACTTTGTGGGAGAAAATATTAGAAAAAGAAAAATATAAATAAAGTCATAATATAAATGAAACTGTGAGAAACTTATGGTGGATTTGAAAAAAACCAGGTTATATATAAATGGGTCTTTATAGGTTACAATCTAGAAAGTAACATTCTTGAAAACAAATCGACACTAGTCAGTTTTGAGAATAAATCATAGTCTATAAGTATAATCGCCACAAAGGATCTTTGGATTCGTGATATAAACAATTATAATACAAGTATTGGCTTTAACTCCCAGTTTCCTTCAATATGCTCAAAAGAGAGAAAAGAGAAGCAAAAAGTTGAAACAGTTACATCTCCATTGCTAGTAGAAAATGTAGGACTTGGAGTCGAGCTAGTATAAGCATCCGAAGCTGCAAGAAGGCTTAAATTCTTTAAGGAAGAAAATTTGGCAGCATTTTTCATCATTATCATGTCAAGTTCATTCTTAAACTTGTGAACCCAAGATTGCACCGTCTTAATTTTCCAAAGGATTACCTCCAAGGAGTTACTACTGCCATCACCAAACTCAAAAATTAATCATCCATCATCAAAACCACATGTCACTACACTCAGTATGTTGATCCGTAGTTATTGCTAAAAACTCATAGTGAGCATGTCAGTAATTGTAAAAACTAAGTAAAAATTTTCAGGCTTAAATGTATGTAAGAAATGAAATAAAGATAAAGTCCAAAACTAGCTCTTAAAAGTAAATTTAGGCAGCTACTTTTATTTTTGTTTTGTTTTGTAATGCAAGTATTAAGAGGCTATACAAATAAAAATCAACAAATTCTACAGGAATACAACTAAAAACTATGGTTCTAAATTGAAACCTATTACATAAACGAACCATTTTAGTAGAAGATAGATAATTTTGAAAAGGTAACACAAGTCTAATGATATTTCATCAGCATAATCACTAAAATATCTAATGTCAATAGCATATATTATCAATTTCTTTTGTACTTACACTTCTATAAAATCAACTGAAACTTAAAATTGTATCATCTAGATAACAATTTTATCTTTTAAAGTTTATGATATTACATATATCTTAAAGTATAGTTTAAACACTGAAACATTTTCATATAAATAAAAATTTAGGAAACTTAATGACCAAATAAGAATTTTCTAGACACTGTAGTCAGATTGATGAGGAGCTCCTAAAAATTAAAATCAAATCTTTAATTTATCAGGGTCTCCATGTAAATCTAACATTATTTGTTTTAACTATGCTTTTCATCAATATAGTCTCTTAATTATTGAGAAGAAAATACTAAAACCTTAATTTTGTTTTTTGGTATCAATTATAGTGTTTGATGAATATTTATAGTGTTTGAAAAGGAAACTAGACGCTATGACATAGGAGTAGAGCTTTGTCTCCCAGTAGAACATGATTATCAATTTGGACAGAATCTTGTTTTGCCCCATTCCAAAATTCGAATCACTACCACCACTCTTCAAGAGCCAATTAAAAATAAAAAACGAAAACCATCATTATTGAATAGGTAAGCAAAACAAAGAAAGCACCTCTAGGAAACAATATCCACTTATTGTCCATTTGTAATTAGGCATGTCAAAGGTAGGTATTTCCCATCTATATTTCTGCTTTTTTCTAATAATTATTTGTTTCTTTTTTGATAACTTGTAATTCGAGTGGATATGTAAAGGATTGCGCATAGAGCACTAAAGTAGAATATAAAAACTTATGGAAGACACGAACATAAGTTACCAAAGATGAGTTTCAATCAAAAATTAAAAATACATCATATGTAATATAAGAAGAATAAATTCAATGCCAAGTAGGCAATTTCAACATCGGACAATCAATGCAATCGAGAAAGCAGAAAGGAATTTGTTGCAAGCTTTTAGGTTTTAATGTGAGTAGCATATTCCAATCCAAATTGACAACTAGGGATCCTAGCAATATTTACTTCATAATGAATTGATTAACTCGCAAACGAAGTGTATAAAAAATGAGTAAATTTTATCTTTTTTATAATCTTGACATACTTTAACCACCATCTTAATCTCCATAAATTTGTATCTTTTACCATCTTAATATATTTTCCACCTTCTGAATCTCCATAACCATAAGGCTTCTAGGATCTTTAGCTTTTCCGTTTTCCCTTTTCACTCGTATGTAAACTCTTTCTTAAGAGTTAAGATACATCTGAATCTTGCATTCACACATAAGATGATATCTATCTGAAAGTGACAATTGGAAGACAACGGGTAATAAACTATAAAAATAATAAAACTAATGTACAACATCTTGTCTATATTGTTGTATCTGAAGTAGGTTGGGTATCAATTGCCTTAATGCAATCTTTATCTATGTAAGATGCCTCTGTATCATCTTCTGAGTCAGAATTCTCAACAACAATGCTTTCATTGTTAGGCTCTTTCATGTTGCTTTCTTACTCATCACTTCTAAGGGAATCATTATGAGTTACTGCAAGCAGAAAAGAAGTTGCAAAACACAATAAAAGATTACAACTAAAAATGTTATATGGAACTTTATTATATAATAATTCATCGTTGGTTTCTTGGGAGTCTACCAACTGAGACTTTATTATGTAATAATTCATCATTGTTTTCTGGAGAGTCTACCAATTGAGTCTTCATTTCATTTTTCAAACCTTGAATCCAAAATTAACCGTTCTCCAATCATATAGAAAGTATGTGAACACAATTTAATTCATTCACAGGACATTCCTCCACCTAGAGGAACTAAAAAAATGGGTTTATTGCTCAATTAATTTGTATTTAAATAATATCAAAATACATATATGCAACCCCCTTCCCCAATTCCAAAATTTCCAAAACAGACAATATCAAAACTCTTCTACATATCTGTTTGGCAGCGTTAATCCTATTCAGGGAAAGATCATTAAAGATCAAACTTTTTGGACTGACCACATAAGGATTAAGGAAACAATGGAAGTTAAATAATTGCCTTAAAAGAAGGGAATGCCTTATAGAGTGAGAAGTAACATGTACGATATTACACCACTTTGATCTTTTTATAGACGTTTAAAGCATTAAATGATTCATGAACAAAATTGAGAGCATTGACAATTCTTCCTCCAATATGAGGGTGGAAAAATAAAAAAATAAACGTATACTAAAGATTATAATAGCTATATCAAAAAATGAAAGAAATAGTAGCAAGTCAAAATTGTCAGGAAAAAAAGTTAGCATGCCCAAAAGAAGACAAAGATAGTACATGAGACCTGAAAATAGAAAATGAAAACTTAAAAGTTTTGATGAATAAATTGTATCAGATAAAAAAAGATTTTTTTTACCTTTTTCAATACCTTTATTCTTTGAAGCACTAGGAGATTCTAAATAATCTTCATCATATTTTGAGCTACTTTTTCGTCCTTCCTCTCTCTGTCTATATTAAAGCAAAAAAAAAAAACATGTCAATTGCCAATACTTGTTAGATCTTGCAGACAAACTTTATATTTTGTGGAGGTTTTGATAAGAATTGTTGATAATCAACAATTGAGATTTGATTCAATGAATCATATGTGTGTATAGAACATTCAAACATTAAAATATTAGCATTTTAAAATGTCTAAAGCTGGTCATTTTGATAGCATGAATAAACGTACTTTATACATAAAAATACACAATAGAAGATCCATAAGTATCCAAAATTAGATGTCAAAATATTAGCATTATAAGGGTCTCTATGTCAATCTAACATTATTTGTTTCAACTACGCTTTTCATCAATATAATCTCTTAATTGATGAGAAGAAAATACTAAAACCTTAATTTTTTTAGGTATCGATTAAAGTGTTTGATGAACATTGACAGTGCTTCAAAAGGAAACAAGAGGCTATGACACAAGAGTAAAGCTTTATCTCCAAGCATGTATGATTATCAATTTAAGCAGAATCTTGTTTTTCCCCATTAAAAAATTCGAATCACTACCACTAATCTTCAAGATCCAATTACAAATAAAAAAGGAAAACCATCTTTATTGAATAGGTAAGCAAAACAAAGAAAGAACCTCTGGGAAACAATCTACACTTCCTGTCCATTTGCAATTAGGTGAGTCGAAGGTAGGTATGCGAGAGACTGGAAGAAATGAAAGTGAAAGAGTGGAAAAGAGAAGGAAAGGAAGTGGGTTCACATCCACTATATTAGTTGATTGTTGATGGAGAACAAAATTATGAAGTTTTGTTCAAAAAGTGCATACCTCAGCCTTTAAGAACCCTGAAAACACCAATCTTGGTGTAGGATGGAGACATTCCATGAATTAACCTAAAAGGGGGATGAAAAGAGTTTAGGCGGAAAGAAAAATCAAGGAAAGAGCACAAATAGACTTGGCTTAGGCAAGATCAAAGCCGACACCCTTGGGTTCTATTAAAACGTCTTCTTATTGTAATAGCATAGAGTTAGAACAAATTGCCTAGAACAGGTGGTCTGACCTCCTCTTATAGCAAGACGTTTCTTGATGCAGTTAGTGTCAAAAATGGTAGGCACCGTTTTTTATGCCTACCAAAGTTGAAACTAAAAAAAAAAGTCAAGGATAGCTGGCTAAATGGCCAGCCATCCCACACATCTCTTGCCCATAAATAGGCAGGAGATGAAGAGAGCAAATCATCCCATTATCAGGGAAAAAAAAGAAAGTGAGTGAAAAGAGAGACAAAATATTTTGTATATTTGTGGGTCTAGTTTTTTCTCCTTATAATTCTCCAGTTTTTTAGTAGTAAAATTCTTCTATCCTTGCTCGTGGTTTTTACCCTAATTTAGGAGTTTTACACGTAAAATATGTCTGTTCATTACCATTCCTTTAGTCTTATTTAGCTGTGAACCTTGTAACATCCCGTAATCCCATGTTAGGTTTTAGAACCCTAGAATACTATACACGAGGAATTAGTGAGAAGTTAGGAAGTGTATTACATGCTCATGTATAATATGGAATACACACATACGTGAATATTAATGTTTACACACATTAAAATGATTGTACATCCATTCATTGCCTTTTTATAGGTAAAATTGATTTATAAATGTGATTATTTTGAGAATTGTGGTTTATATGTATTGAAAATTGACTTAGTGTGTGTAAGTATTGACTTAGAAATTTTGGTGAAAATTAGGAAATTTTCTGAAATTTTGGGTATTTTGAACTAGGAAAAATGTCAAGTGGCAGGACAATTGATAAACGGCAGTATAAATAAGAGTCAAATGGAAAAAGAAATTTTGATAAATGACTTTGGGATTTATTGACAAGTGTCATTAAAATTTGGAAGAAATTTGGATTAAAAATGGAGTTAAATAGACTAGTTATTAAAAATGGTCCAAATGGGACCATAGGAAGGTGACAAGTGGTAGTGACAAGTGGCACTACCACTCACCAATCATCCCTCACTCATGTTATTCACTCTTTAACATTGAAAGAACATTTTATTGTTTTGTTTCTTGCTTTCTTCTTCATCTCTTCTCTTATTTTCTTCATTTCTATAACGTTTACACTCCTCCATCAACGTAAGTCTTGCTCTCATCTTGCTCTCTCCTTTATTTCTCACTAAATACCCAACCTTACCACTCTTGGATGATGATGCACGTGTGAGAGAAGAAACCTAAGGTTAAGTGAGATCTTAAAGATTTTGAATATTTTGAAGCTAAATCAAGTAAGTTATGCTTTAATCTCTATAGGTAGTGTTAAATGAAACATTTATGGTGAGAAATTTGATGATTGATTATGAAATTGTGTATGTGCTGTAACTTAGGTGTGAAAATAGGTTATGTTTTAGTGCATTAATGATATGCATGGGTTATTTAAATGAAAACATGTAAAACGATCATTTAAGAAAGACTTATTGCGTAAATGATATGGGAAAAATAATCAATAATGTTGATGACTAAATGGACATCCTTATGTCTCATTTTTGTGTATGTGAAGAGTGTGGGAAAATTGTGGAATAAATGCATATGATGTGTTATGATTTTGAGGTTAAAGAAAAGGCTAAATTAGTTTCTTGAAGTGAGGTAAATTAGGATGATAGGATGATAAGTTAGAAGTGAAATGAATGAATTAGTGAAGTTGAATATGTGTAAAAAATCGATGGTGAAAGTTTATGTATGAATGTTCTATTTTTATAAGTTATGATCAACCATGAGTTATGAATTTGTTTGTGATTGATGTTAAACTGAAGCGGTGCTGAAAATGAAGAGGAAAGTGAAGTATGGTTATGACTTATTAAGTGTATTGTGAATGAATATGGTAGGAAAGGTTATGAATGACGAGATTTAGTTAGAAATGGTTAATTAAATGTGTGGAGATTTGATGGTTTGATGCAATTGATTTGTTAGTTGAATTAGCATGTAATGAAGTTGCATAAATGAATGTGAATACTGGAGAATTTGGTGTAAAATGATACTAGAATATGCGTCGTCTCTCTCAAAAACCCGAAAAAACATTAATCCAACATCCACAGCAAAAGTTATGCCTTTTATCCCAAAATCACATATATATGTAAATTATTGACTTATCAATGATTTCCTATGAGGTATTTAGGCTTGAATGAGATCTTGAATGAGCCTATTTGCTGATGAATTGGGTTATTAAAGTGAGAAAAGGGTATTACGTAATAAAGAATGATTGAAAGATGGTGAATGATTACGAGATATGTATTAAAGAAATGTACCAGGGATTGTTATTGAGCATTCTTGGTACATAATCTATATATACATATGTGCATAAATGAGTACTTATATAATTGTGCAAAGTTGTAATGTGTGTAAATGTGTGTTGCATGATATATAAGAGCAATTAGAACGTCCACATCCAGACATTGTCGAGACGTCAATGTAATAACTATCTGGAGCAAACTATGAGTAATGTAAGATGGTTGATTATTTGTTTGTTAAATTATGTATTGAATGATTATGTAATCTGTATATACTAATTTCGGACATTGAATGTCTAAGGAGTTTAATGCTTGAATAACATATTAAAAGTGCTTATTAAATGTGAATTTGACTGAATAAGTGATTCTCAATGTAAATGTTGAATGTCAGACCAATGTTCGATAACAAATGTTAAGGAGATTGTGATAGTGAATGTGATTGTGTAACATTGAGCACAATTGATTAATCTAATACATGTGATGCATTTCATTTCATGAATGCATGACAACATAAAGGCAGTTGTGACTAGAGTCTCTAGTGAAAAAGAGCTTAAAGCTCAGAATATGGTAAAAGCCCCTGGCTTACTATGTAAAATAAGCCCCGTATCCTAACAGATAAGAGACAGTTATTAATGAGCCCAGTACCCACCACAAATAAAGGACAATGAAAAAGGCACTCGGTTATAAAAAAGTAATAAATGAATGTGAGTCTCATAAACATTACATATACACATGATATGTATGATTTGAATGATTGCAATGTATTGCAGAATTGAATTGAGTGAAAAATGTGAAAACTAATGAATAAAGTGTTTTGTGATGCTACATGATGATAAATGAAATCAAGTGATTGTATGAATTGTTGTGTTATGTGCTATAGGTGAACCATCGAGGATGGTTAACTCATTAAGTTCACAAAACTCACCAAAATTTTAACGTTGACTTTTTAGATTTTTGAGAGAGACGACATGGCTTCTAAGTCAATTTAGAAGAGATATAATGCTGCTTTGGATAGAAGATATGGTTCAAAGATTGGTCATCTAGGATTGAGGGATTTAGATAAATTTTTGTATAATTCCTTATGTATGTAGCATGTTCTGTATACAGAGATGTAAACTCTAATTAGTTTTTAATAATGTACATATATGGATGTTGTTGAAGAGCTATAATGTACATATTGTTTATGAAATGAGATGAGGAAATTTGGGTTTAGACATTGTGATAATTATGTTTTTAATTTATGATTCCATGAGTTAACTGAAAGTGATATAGTTGGTGCACCGCTTTTGTCGATCATGTGTTCGAATATCTGATGGACGTACAGACACAAATGTCTAATAGGAGTAGGGTGCCATAACACTTGGTATCAGAGCATGGCTTAGTATCTATAGGGACATATAATAATGTTAGACATAAATTATCATGAGAAATGCGGATAGTAATCGAATTATTGTCTATTATAGGTCATCTACCATAGGTGATCAAGTGGGAAGATCAGCTGATATAAACGACTTAGAGTCAGTAGCAGCTAGTAGGGAATCTTCTGTGTCTCAAACTAAGAGAATGCCCTTGAGAATTCCTGAAAGAAGGGAAAGGAGGTATGATAAGCAAGGAAAACAAGGGGCTATAGTCTTCTACAAAAATATAGATCCCACAAAGGCCAAGGGATGGCTAAAGAAAAAAAAAGAGAGTCTTTGATTAGATGGATTGCGAGCCGGATGAGAAGTTCGACTATGCAGTTTCCCTATTGCAAGGCCCAGCATACTAGTGGTGGAAAACTATTCCAGAAAATAGCTCCAGACCTTGTAATTTGAAGTGGGAATACTTTTTGTGAGTCTTCAAGGAGAACTACATGCCTCAGATATACCTAGGCCAAAAGATGAAGGAATTTTTGGATCTGAAGCAGGACAATTTATCAGTGGCAGAGTATGAGACAAAGTTTAACGAACTGATGTGGTATGCTACTACCTTAATTCCTACTTAGGAAGATAAGTGTAGGCTATTCAAAGATGGGTTGAACATGGAGATTCAGACGAGGTTGGCCATTTTTAACTTGGGCAATTTTTCGAAACTACAGGCTGCCTCGATTCGAATCGAGCAATTATTGAATGATAGTCAGTTTAAGTACAGATCAAAGTCTAGACTGAAGAGGCCTAGTGAATCTCATATTGGTTCTGGCAGGAAGTTTAACAAGCGTCAGAACCAATCTTCTAGACCACCAACTCGATCAAGGCAGTCGGGGTTTAAACAGAGCAGTAGCTTTGTACAGTCTTATAGTGGAAGAAGTGCAGTGTTAGGTCAGTTACTGAATTGTAAGCACTATGGGAAGAAGCAAGGTGGTGAATGCTGGAAACTAACAAGACCTTACTTTCAATGCGACTCATTTGACCATCAGATTAGAGACTGTTCTGTGGTATATGAAGCACAGTCTGTTAGGAGGGAAGGAGTGTTAACAGAAACTACAGTCTAGCAGAGTCGTGCCAGTGGCTTTTGACAGAGAGGTCGTGGTAGAGGCAAAATTAGCTCTGGGAGTCCTACTGTCAGGACTGAGGTGCGGAGCAACTAAATGTAGTCTCAGGATTAGGTGTATGCATTAACCAGACAGGAGGATCAGAATTCTCCGGATGTCATTGCAGGTGTGTTACTTATCTTTAATTATGAAGCTTTTGCATTGCTAGATCTCGATTTACACATTTCTTTATCACGCCACATATAGCATCTAGGTTGTATTATGATAGAGAGCTATTAAGAATGGATTAGAGGTGAGTACACTAATAGGTAGTACTACAGTAATAGGAGAGGTCTGCAAGAGATGCTTGATTTGAATTGATCAAGCAAAATTGGAGGCAGACTTTATTATGTTACAAAAGGAGATAAATGTTATCCTAGGCATGGATTGGCTCACTAGTCACGGTTCTATCTTGAACTGCTACATTAAGGAGGTAACACTATAATCTCCTAATCAGCTGAGAGCAGTATTTAGATGTATTAGTCAAGCAGTGCCAATTAGGTTGATCTCATTCATGAATGCCTTAAGGTTGATGCAAGGAGGATGTGAGGCTTATTTGGCCCACATCATCGATACTTAAACTGAACAGAATGTACAGGACAATCCTGTAGTTAGGGAATTCCTAGATGTGTTTTCCACTAATTTATCTAGTTTACCTCTAGATAAGGAAATAGAGTTTACGATTGACTTAGTTATAGTTACAGCTCCTATATCTATTCCTCCATATAGGATGACTGCTAGATCCATCAATAAAAAGCTCACTGTCTCTAAATACTCGACTTACTATCACATTCCTTCCTAAAGGAGTGCTAACAAGCAGAAAGTTATCCAATAACACTGAATTCACACCAGATAATGTCATGCTTGTAGAGAC